>OZ007567.1:95892675-95917675 GCA_963931925.1 Onchidella celtica | reverse complement strand
AGAGAAAGTGCTCACCGTTTGATTGAGAAGCAGCGGCTGGCCGGGACAGATTAAGGCCATGGTTTCAGGAAAAATGTCCAAACAAAAATGACATTAGTTTACACGTGAAAAACAAACAACGTCATTATCTTCTCACGTGAACCAGAGCTGAGGTGGCAAGTTGAAGCCCCCAGGGCGAGTGTTTACCAGTGAGGAAAGCAACTTGGAATCAAATAATCGCATTATCTGGCCTTCAATTGATTAGACACGGGGGGAAAACAATACAAAACTGGAATAACGGGAGATCCAAGAACGCACGGTTACAAATCATTACAACAAAGTCCTAAAAAGCAGAATTTTATACAGTTAAACGTTTAAACTTTTCTCATAGTGTTCGTGAAATATTGTGTTTCTTTTTTCAAATGGGAGCGAAGTGGAAGAAAACAGGAAAAGGGCATCACAAAGAGTTCTTTTTGAACCATTTCAGAGTCACATCAAGCAGTATTTTACTCCATAACTGTTGGTCGTCTTAGTCCTCAATTCTTTCAACAGCCAAAGAGAATTAGTCTTAGCCTTTACAAACTTGTATAGAACATATTAATTAAGTAGCCAAAGGAGATTTTTCTTCCGCATGGAGACCTTTCCAATTATTTCCACCTGGTTGGGTTTGTTATTCTGATTAATTCGATATTTTATTTATTAACGTAGCTAAAGAAATAATAATAGTAATAATAATACTAAAAATACTACTACTAATAATAACAATAATATTAACAATGTCACTGCTTTCCTGTCAAATTCCATCCATACAGTGTTTGTACCAAGTTTTTGTTTTTGTTCTTTTTTTTTTAATGGGCAATAATTTACACAAGAATCCACCTTTATACCACAATTGTACGTACCATTTTCAATACTAATTGAATCAGCTTGTCTGCAAAAATGAGGACGTTGGCAATAATCAAAGCCGAAATGACGAAACCTTTTCAAGCCCTTCATCTACACTGCCAGCAATGATAACAACAGGCAACAAGATATTCAATATCAGCCACATCGTCATCACCGACCAGTCATGACATTTACAAGCAGGTTGTGATAATAATGAATCTGCCCACATCGTTATCGCTACATTAACCCAGCCCCATGTACACAAAGCGTTCAGAAATGCGGATAAAGACCTTGTCAGATAGATGTGAATGGAACTGGCCAAATCGGGCTTACGGTGAAAGACCAAGTTCCTGAGACCCCAACCCAAGGGGAAAAGTTTTCTAAGGAAATTGAAATTTGCTTATTAAATGAAAGATTAGCCATTTTTCTGCTTTCAGTTAAGGTATTCTGCTTTAAATCGTCTTAGAAATATTTTATTTTGATTTTTTAAAAAGAAGTATAAAAGTTTCACCCTAAGCCCGATTTCGTCATATCCACTCACAAATACGGCATTTTTTGATGCTGTCATCACGGAATCGAATCAAATTATAGGCCTACACTCTCTGATATCAGTTTTTCTTTAACGTCAACTGGGCTGATTCATAAACAGTAATAGCGTATTGCCAGGTCTGTTTTGCTTCGGTTGTAGAGAGTATAAGATACAGACTAGAGAGTTAGACGGGACATCTCGCACTTGCAAGACCGAAACAAGTTTTTCCCGCCGCGCTAGTTGATTCAAAGGAAGTTCAAGTGAGTCAAAACAGATGGAGACTTGACTCAGAGCGCTACTATATACACTAGCCTCATTATTATAAAGTCTTTGCGCCAAATGGACTGGTTTCCAGACACGTTAAAATAGAGCACATAACAATGAGTTTGTGAGTTACGCCGGTTTAATTCCAGCGAGGCACGCCATTCAACAGGTAAGGTTTCACCAATCAATTTGGGTCCATTTCATCTGACTTGTGAATTTCCTGAGTGAGGTCGTAAGTCGAGAATGGGAGATATAGCTGTCTGAGTGTCTTCATTTCCTCCTGTCTTTTCGTCCTTCATTCACCATGTCTCGCTCACATCTTCAAAATAGTCTGATGTTTTTTTTTTATATGTTTGTCTGTTCGTTCTTCCTCTCCATCTTCTTTCATTAATTCCTTCCAGTCTTGTTTTCGTCCATTAATTCGCCTCTCTGTCTCGTCCGTATATTTCTCTCTGTTTTGTTATTTCATTAGTTCTCTTCTCTGTTTCTCTCTCTCTCTCACTCTCTCTCTCCCCTTCTCTTTCTCTCTATCTCTCATAATTAATTTGCCTCCACCCCCCCCTCCCTCCCACCCGGGTCTCCTTTATTCTTCCTCTCTTTATTTTTATCATCATTTTCTCCAGTGACGTTATCACTCTCATTGCCGCTTCTTGGAAAGCAAACAACCAAACAAACACTCTACCAGTCAACTTCAGAATTACATGTAGAACCTGTTTTATATTAATTTTCCTCCCTTCACTGAACTGTTCTTGTCTATCCTCTTTCTTTCTGCCCCCCCTCCCCCCCCCCCCCATCCTTCCTCGCCCTCTGCCGATCCCAGTCGTGCTACAACAAAATGTATTTGACAATGAAATAACTGAAATAATTTCATGCACTTTATTGGCTGACAACGCTGTCCTTCCATTGCTACGAACACTTACTGGATATTAACAAATTTCCCATATCACGCACCATTGCAAATTATAGACATGACTATTGTTACAACAGCTGCGATTGCTCTTTCCACGAATATTTCCACTACATCCAATACCTTTATTACAAACTCTTCCTCATCACCATCACTACGCCCACCAACACTGTCAACTGCTATTTTTCACGCCACTGCTGGGGGTAGTATGACATTATTGCCGCATACAGTAACTTACATACAGTAACTACTACTGCCGCTACCACCACCGTCACTACTAACTACTATTACTACTATTACTACTATTATTACTACTACCATTACTACAGTCATCTACTATTACTTCCACCACCATCACCTTTATTATTACCACTACCAATTATTATTACTACTACTGTTGCTACTACTACTACATACAATTACCACTGTTGCTGCTGCTACTTATACTTTTACTACTATTACTACTACTGCTACTACTACTACCCTACCACTACTACAACCACTACTACTACTACCATTGCTACTACTACTACTACTTTTACTACTACTACTATCACTATACCACTGTTATTTCTACTATTGTTACTACTACTACTTCTACTACTATCAGTATCATCACTGACACTACCACTTCTACTGGAACTATATCTATTATCACATCATTCTATCACCAACTAATACCACTCCCATCATTACGACCAACAGCACTGCCATTTCTCTGTGTAATCTACCTCCACAGCTTCTCTTCATGACACCACTATACTAGTGTTGATATCTATAAATGTTTCCTGTAATAACAGTTATGAACACCACTTTCCCACGCTTCCTTTTTCCGATCGATGGTACACGTGTTTCCAAAACGCATCATTAAGGAAGAAAAAGATCACATTAACCTGAAATAGCCAGGTAATTGGATATAGTATTCATCACTCACCCCTACTCCCAACATCTGCGTATTCCTCATTCAACCTCATTACTTTTTCTGTAAACTCACTCTCAACTCCAGATGATCTCAATGCACAAAACTAACCGCACGAACAAACGTTTATCTGAATCCATCAAATTGACACGATCATTACTGGTATACAGCGCGTAGGGAAAACAGAAGGTTTAAGCACAAAAAACACAGAGACACTGATATGAAAAGCTGGTGAGGATTCTTCGCGCACGGGGACCAAAAATAAAAGATAATTCTGAGATTCGCATCCAAGGTGTAGGCTGCTCGTGTAATTCTACACTATCTGTCTATCAGCAATTGACAGGGAAATGTACACAGATGAACAGAAGCGTATGTAGAAATAATGTAATTTCTAAACAAACGTTCCCGCTAGTTCACTGTCGTAGTTTCTGGGCACTTTCTAAATCAGTCGACGAGACAAGGAAGGAACTGATCAATCTTTGTTTTCATACAGTGTAAGGGCAACACGTCCATCCATCCATCCATCCATCCACCCGTCCATCCATCCATCCATCCATCCATCCATCCATCCATCCATCCATTCATCCATCCAATAAAACTTACATTTTTCTTGTAAATAGATCCACAAACGCTTCCTGGGGAAAAGAAGAAAAACAACAACAACGATAAATACTATATGAAGGCAACAAACAACTGCTAACCTTGTCTTAAAACGGAAAACAATTGTAGAGATGAAAAATTCCTAACTCAACATAATACAAATAAAAATACATGTACGAAACAAGAAAAGTGTAAATGGCAATAAGATAAGATTTATGTATAAACAAAATGAAACAACGACGAAAACAACAACGACGACAACTTCAACTAAGTGGCAGGTGAATGAGCGACTGCATAATGTTCCACATAATTCATGAATAAAATGAATGAAGGAGAGATCGAATGACTGAGTACACAGATATTCGGATAAATGCATAAACATGTCAAAACAGCGACACAAATAAAGCAGGCATGTTTCATAAATACAATCATGTAGCATTACATAAATGAATGAATGGCCAATTAACCTAACCAAGGGATCCATTTCGCAAAGTTATTCATCATAATGATCATAGTAAATCACACTTTAAATAATATAATACCTTTTGTTACGATTGTAAAAGCAATATAACAAGCTTACATTAACAACTGCGAACT
The DNA here is from genome assembly GCA_963931925.1 of Onchidella celtica. Taxonomy (NCBI): domain Eukaryota; kingdom Metazoa; phylum Mollusca; class Gastropoda; order Systellommatophora; family Onchidiidae; genus Onchidella; species Onchidella celtica. The sequence goes on along the minus strand of OZ007567.1, from coordinate 95,912,995 downwards.
TGAATAAATACTTTCATAACAGATATTTCGTCCTATATGAATTTTATCAAATATCTCTCATTACGAGGACGAGAGAGGTCTGTTTTATGTCGATATCCTATAACAAATCCATTATTTATGTCAGAGAAAATTAAAATATCCACCAGTAAACAAGTAAGTGCTAATAACAGTCCTTACCCCACCTGTTCACCAAACGTTTCAAGTCTGTCATAACGGAATGAATGGCACACCGTATAAATGGTTTTGAACAGAGAGTATGGAATACTGTGTCCAGAATATGGAAATAATTATATGTCTATCCAATGATAAGCGCGTTTCCCCGCATGGACGAGCAAGGATGAATGCCCTCACTAATCTCGCAATCACCGTCTCTCTCTTTGTCTCTCTTTCTCTCACTCTCACACTCTTGTCACTCCATTCACTCCACCCCACCTGCCCCACAGACCAGACACTGGACCTTTGTAGGTCTCTCACCAATGATAAAGCGATATTTGCCTGCGATCTAAATAACACATCTTTATCGCTATCATCCTCATAAACACAATAGCCGTAAGTTGTTGTTGTTTTTTTTTTGCTGACAAGATGGTCTGATGAATATGAATGATAAATAATAAATCAGACACTGCTCTTGTACTGAAATTGACGACATTACTGCACTGAAACACACAATAGTATTGCAAAAAAACAAAACAAAAACATTATTGCACTAAAAGACGACAATACTGCACTGATATACACGACATTACTGTAGTGAAATAGACAATAGTCTCAACTAGATCACATTATTACGTTGGCGATTTTACGGCGCTGCGACGACATTATGTCACTGAAATATACGACATTGTGGTGCTGAAACAGACGATTTTATTTCACTAAAAGACGACGACATTATTGCACTGAATAGATGATTTCATGGCGCTGAAATTACTGCACTGAATTAGACGATATTTCACTGCAGTTGAAAACTGCCCAGATTGCAGGCTTGACGGTCCTCATGTCTCTAGCGGACAAACTATTTTCTTACGAAAATAACAGAATGCATCAAAGCATGCACAGGAATAAGGAAACTAGTAATGATCATCTTAATGCCAAATTAGAATAAAAGGTAGGCAAGCCTTTAATATAAGAGGCAGAGTGGTCTGACGCTGGTAATTTCCAAATCAACCTGGCTTTGATACTGGAGAAATTGAGAGAGAGAGGAAAGAGAAAGGGGGGAAAGCGAAAGAGAGTGAGAAAGGAAAAGACAGAGAGGGAGAGAGAGAAAGCGAGAGAGAGAGAGAGAGAGAGAGAGAGAGAGAGAGAGAGCTAGAGAGAGAGGGAGTAAGAGAGAGAGAGGGAGTAAGAGAGAGGGAGTAAGAGAGAGAGAGACAGGTTGAAACAGAGAGAAAGAGAGAGAAAGAGACTGAGACAGATAGAGAGAGAGAAAGAGAGAAAGAAAGAGAGACCGAGAAAGAGAGAGAGAGAGAGAGAGAAAGAGAGAGAGAGAGAGAGAGAGAGAGAGAAAGAGAGAGAGAGCGAGAGAGAAAGAGAGAGAGAGTGAATCACAGTTGGGATGTGGAAGACAGAAAGGGTTAAAGGAATGAACATAAAAAAAAAGAAAAAAAAAAGTAACAAACTTTAACACGTTTTGCCCTGGCTGATTGATAACAGAAATCAACAGAAGAAAGCGCTGATCAGCATCAACAAGTATAGTAAGATGAAGATAACATAATTATAACAAACAGTCACACGAGAGATAACACGGAAAACAGTAACTGCCACCAGATCATTGTCCAACACAATAAAATGGAGCAAAAAAAAACAACAGAATAACAATATAAATAATAGCACACAGCAAAGTACCTCCCGTACATTCCACATCGTGCAAATAAATCCATCACTACATCAGCTTCACCATTATTCTAATTGTCCCCCAACAGCATCATTCCAACACCAGCGCTATGCGCGTTCTACTATCAGTTCCGCTCGCCACTGCCCGACCGATGTAGAAATAGCAGTGGACATAGATGACAATGACATGGAGACAAGAGAGGTAATCGTATGTCCATGCCAAAACAAAACCCGGACAGTCTCCCCTGAATGGCTCCAAGGGCGGCAACAACAAGAAGCGTCTCAGTAGCGCTAGGAGGGCTCAGGCTATCCCAGGCTAGCCACACTGTGGGCTCCAGTGGACCTGCATAACACCGATAATTACGTGCGACAACTCCCCTGTCCACAGGGACTTATATGTGAACAGCTGACACCCGTGGTTACCCGTGCGAAGTTCGAGTGGCATTGGACTAGGATGTAAGACTTTCACTACAGTACAGGCATGAATGAAAGAGCTCAGAACACAAAAATAACCCAAAGGTGAAAACAAGAAGAGGGGTGGGCAGGAGGCGGGTAAAGATCCTTGACAAGAGTGAAAGGACCCATAAGGTCACGACCTCCCAAAGTCTCCCACGTTCTTTAAAACACAATCATACCATTTATCAACACACTCTAAGACTAAAACAACATGGATTAACGTACTTGATCCGAACAGAACTCTAAAATCGTTGCTTTCGTTATTACCATTAGTATATTATTTTGGCCATGAAACTATTCATCTCTTCGGGGTCTCTCTGGTGCTACTGGATTATTTTTTATTAAAGCGGTTGTCAAGACAGTGGGCAGTCCTTGCAATGAACTGAACCACAAGGAAATGAATATTGCAGCAAAGAACAAAACGTCTAAGAAGAAAAGAAATAAAGCAGAAGAATTAAAAAACAGAATGCAAGAAATAAAAACATTAATTTGATTAAAACATTTTGAACCTCACTTACTCAGTGAACAATAGCGCAGTTTCTGCCAGTGACTTGTTAGGGCGATAATCAAAATGTACTATAAACCAAACAAGACAGGAAATAGCTTAGCATCAGACATTTCAGCCGTGTCAACAAACAACCTCAACTGTTCCGTCCACACGGTGATCAGAGAAGCCAGTTTCACATTAAGAAGCAGAACGGGGTAGGAGCAGGAGCTGATTACACGGATTAGAACCTGGTTGTTAAGTAGGTCATCCAAATGAGTGGGCAGTCCACAGAGGATAGTGAAGGATTCCCTCGTACTCTGAAAAGAGTTCTGAGCAGTAATGTAATCATCTAGCCTGTCTTAATGTGAAACTCGTGTATCTGGCTTGTACTGAGGACAGAGAAATGGTAGGATTACTGGATTTCTTGGGTGACCTCAATTCTGACGGTTCGGCTGTAGACAGTGCAAATTCACGAAATATCATAAAAACCACAGAAAAACTGTGGGGTCGCAGCAGGGCTATAAGCAAAGTCAAAATTGGGCAAAAAGAAAAGGTTGTATGTTGCACGGCCCGGGGTGAGAAATAAAACCCAAACAATACAAAGCAACGAAACAAGAACTCGCAGCTAAGTAAACTGGTTCACTTCGTTCCTGTTGAAATCTTTTATTGTTCGTTTTTTTTCACTTGTCAAAGGCGAAAGCCGAAAATTTGTGTATTTTCTGTCTTCTCTTTAGTTTGCTTTGTATTGTTTGGGTTTTATTTCTCACGCGGGGCTGTGCAACATACAACCTTTTCTTTTTGCCCAATTTAGACAGTGCAAATGTCGGTTTGCCAATACTGCAGAAACTACAATGAGGCTTGAGGTCCATTTTTTTCTCGGAGGCCCCACCCAGACTAATGCTGTTGGCCCCAAAGTACAATGAGTTAGTACTATTATATATTCTCGAACAGTTTCCCTTCTAAGGTGAAGATCTAAGAGCAAAATCAGATGCTGGATATTAGAGAACGCGATTACCATTTTATAAATAACTATAATTTCACAGCGAACTCACATTCTCTTGAAAACAGACCAGGCCTTTTTACTGCTATCCAAGAAACATACCCTGCATGCTGTTATGTAGCTCAACTCTAGACTAACATTCCGGTACTGTAATTGGTTTGGATCTACAGAAAATATTCTTTACTGTTGTAAAGATTCTTCAAGTTGAACATGATGATTACCAGCTAACCATTCATTCCTGTACCCGCCTGTCCATACACTCGTCCGTCCATCCATCCATCCATCCATCCATCCATCCATCCATCCATCCATCCATCCATCCATCCATCCATCCATCCATCCATCCATCCATCCATCCATCCATCCATCCATCCATCCATCCATCTATCCATCCTACCCATCCATCCATCCATCCGTCAATCTATCCATCCATCCTACCCATCCATCCATTCAGCGTATTATTGACACCTTTACTTCGGTCAAGCTCTAACCCAGGCTGTAAGTGACATAGCTTTGTCACGGTCAGACATGATCAGATTCACCCGAGCCACGGATCAGCGGTTCCCCGCGTGTTCAACCATTGAGGCGACAAAATGTACACCTCCCCCATTTGACCACATGATCTACTGGTGGGCATGTCAATCTACAGTGATCTAGTTACCATGCGTAACTTGAGATTGACCTATCTGATAACATTAAGAATTGGCTGTGAGGGACCATTCTTGGTACAGGCACTATAGCGAGCACCACTTTACGTCCTGTCTATAATTGTTCTGTGAAATTTCTAATGGTAACTGTGGACAGATAGCTCACTTTCACACTGAATTTAACGTTTCTTTTCTTGACTCCGCGGTCGCTCAAACTATCAAATAAATTAGAACATTTCGATTATACTGATTTGATGGAATTTGTAGCGACAGACTGCTTTTGTTGGTTTAGATAACTTTACCCAGCGGGGAGATTCGAAATGTGTCTCAAAAGGCTGACGCGAAGGTATTTACTACAACCTCCTAGTGAACTCATACATCGTCATTATAACAAGAGCGACATCTACAACCCTCCTTCGGCCCCATCGTTCTGTTATATACTGCATATCGTCTTGCTTTTTCCTAGCACAGAGTGGCCGTTGTCAGGTCGAAGTACTTTCTCCGAACTCAGACTTAAACATGTGCAGCAAGTGCAACCCCCCCCCCCCCTTCTCAAAATGATAAAGACAATGTCAACGGTACAAAAACATCTACAGCAACGACAGGACTATAAAACAAGGGAAGAGGAACAAGAAGCAGAAGAAGAGGAAGAACAACCACAATAACAAAACAGTAATATCTACAGAAACGCCAGAACGCCAAAAACAACAACAACAACAACAACAACAACAACAACAGACCAACAACCACCCACGGCAATGCCAAAACAGTAGCAACAACGACATCTCAGCTACTAAAACACTCAGCCTACTGTACCAATACCAATTCCTGGTAACTTCCACAGATCTGCCTTGATCTCCCCCCCCCCCCACCCCCGCACTCACACGCACACACATAACACAACCCTACCCCGACCCCCTTTACATGTGTTACCATTAAGGTGGGGGATGTAGGCGTCACCCAATGATTCGTTCTCCCAGGGCCAGAAGCTGATTGCTTTCTATTGATCTACTGACAGGTGAAAATCAATCGCATCATCCGATTTCTTCCCTCTTGCTATTACTTCTTCAGCTCCTCATTCTGCTCTATATCTATCCGCACCCTCCACCAACCTAAACTCTTTCCCTTCATCCTCACATCTCCTTAAGCCAAAAACAACAACAACAATAAGCAATTCAATATCATTAACCAGAAAAACAAGTTACGTATCATCCAACCAACCAACCAACCAACCAACCAACCACCACCATCATCATCACCACCACAAACAATAACAAACACCAACAACAAACAATACCATCATGATTAATACTGTCATTATCAACAAGATGAGTAATAAAAACCCTATTAATAATATGAACAACAACACTAACAACAACAGCAGCAACAGTAATACAAACAGCATTAATAAGAACACCAACAGCAACAAATCACTACCACCAAGAACTACAACTACAGATCAATAGCCATTCCCCTCAGTACTTCACCTGCCTCGCTAACCCGTCCATACCCCACAGCTATACCATCTCTTTTAGACCGGATACACACTGGCTCCAAATACCGCCGTGAGCGATAGAAAATGCACGTGAAGAAAAACCACGCAATTTATTGCTTCTTATTCTCGTAATCTGCATTGCCTTCCCGTCAAACATTAACATAAATACAAAGCTGCAATGGAGCGAGCCTCCAACTGTGAGGAGAAAAATAATAATTACATCAATCAGTCCATGACGGCCAGCGAATCTGGGCAAGTTCTGAATTTCAGTGTGAATTCTACTGCGTTTCAGCTTAAGAACGACTATTCAAGCGTTTTACACCACATAATGAGGTCTGATTATCAGAAATTATACTTCACAACGAGGGCCTAGTCACTAAAATGATACCTACGTTCAAATATAGTTGGAAGCTTGCCACCAAAAAAGTAATAATTGCAGATGGACGTATGTCCAAAAATACGGTAAGCTCAGATTTGGTCAAATAGAGAAATGGGTCATTCCAACTATGACAGCAGTGTGCATTTCATGTGGGTTGACACAAACTGTCCATCTAAGAAAGCTTGACGGTCACAAGGGGTGAGAAAACATCTACATCTATGGCAATCGGCTATGCAAATACTGGGGCCTTTAAACTGAATTAACTTTTTATTGGGTCTGAAAGGAAAACGAAACAAAACAAACTACAGATTTTGTTCACAGTATATTTACTAAAAGATCCGAGAATCAACACCGGTAACTGGCAGTTTGTCGTAGTGCGGAAGCAAAATGGTCTCAGGCGCGGAAAATGTGAATGGTTCATTGTAACAATGTCTATCCTTACAGCATCCTGTAATGCCTGCTCCCTACGCCCCCAGACTTTAACGGCTGCGAGTGAACCAATTGTGTGGCAATTTGTGAGTATTTTCATAATCGTAGTCACCCTGATAGCACTTACAGAATCTTATATTGTGTTAGTTTGTTTCTTTCTCATCTGCAAAGGTCAAGAGAAAATCGGAAGAGTCTCCAAAATATAGGGCAAAAATTACATACAACAAAAACTACAAATTTCCCCTATGGCAGCATCTCAGAGGATCAATACCATACTTGGCATAGGCTAGACATGGAAACACTAAAGTAGATCTATATAATTATATACCTAGTACTGCAATCTATAATAGGTCTATAAGGCTAAGAATGGATGCTTTGACGACTGTCATCATCATCATCATCACCATCATCGCAACGAACTATGTTAGCGTGGAATTACCCACAGACCTGGAGATGCCTCATTTGTCATGACAGTAGCTATAACATCGAGTTTACAATTTCAAAGAGAATAAGCACAGAGGGAAAGTACAATTCCAACATCAGTGCACTTTACCTCATCGCTGTATGAAAAACAAATTTACGGAACTTGGGGGGTAGAAAAACTGTACCAAATAAAAATTGAATAATATTATGTTACTTTTAAAAATCCTTAAAATGATTGCAGATTTTCTCTGAAGAGCCCACGCCGGATTCCCAGGATAACATCAAACACAGATCTGCCAAAGATTCTGTTCATAATCATTGATTTTCCTCTATCTTTCTGACCCTCTCGCGTTCTCATTCTTGCCTTTTTTTTTTCTTTCGCTCTCTCAGAGTTCTCACTTGCTTTTCTTTCATGCTCTCCATTCATTATCCTTTTCAATCAGATCTAAGCATGATATTCTCAACATGGATGAAAACAACGTCCATTCGCCCGCAGTTCGGGGTGCCAAACAACGCCTTCGTATCTTTTCAAACCGCGTGCTTTTTAAAATGTCCCAGCGCAACCAGGGACGCAAATCAATTTCGCAATTGAAACAGAAAACCTGTTTTTGATTGGCTAAAAATCGATAAGGAAAGCAAGACAAGGTGCGTTGTATAGCCACAAAATCTTTCTCTCCACTACATACAGTTCCTTAGCAGTGAAAAAAGAAGGAATTGCACGAATGCAACCCAGGGCATGTCTTCGGAATATCAAAATGAATGCCGCTGGCCAATTCAAACTGGTGAATTTGTTTTATTCTTAAATGTGCAGCGTAAATGAATCCCAGAAAATAACTGGATACTTTCAAGCTGAGTAAAAAGTCTACGTGTCAAATTCAGACATTTTTGTTGGCTTGCCATTTCTCTTTGGCAGAAATGTCGCTGCCAGGCAAATGCTGAAATGCACGGAGATAATGTCATTCATATATGAGTGGACACCATAAACCTGAAGTTCATGAAGATCTCATTCTACAGTGTTCAATGACATCAGGACGTGCATTATTGCTGGTCTCTGTGCTGCCGCATCCGGTTTGGCGACGTAGTGACGCCAGTTATGTGTTTTTTGTGCAGACTTTTCCAACGGTTTCCCAAAATAAGTCTTGAAAAAAAAAAAGCTTGTTATGAGGCAACATCGCCGACAACGGGAGGAAGATGGCAACAACAGATCCAACACACAACAATGTAGAACAACGAGACACAATTTGTGACATCTGAAGGCCCATTGCACGCAGACAATTTTGCCTCGGTTCTGTGGACATTCAGCGGGATCTCGCGGGCACAGTGAGACTGAAACGTCTAACCTGCTGGTTGTTTCAAAGGAAATTCATTTCTGAGTAAAAAATGACGCAAAACAGACGACGCAGTGCACCACTAGCCCAATGAAAGCCTATAGTATTTTACATAACGCAGTCAACGCTGTCCTCGTCCCACGTAGTTATTGGAAATCCTGCAAGCTACGCATAAAACACTGTTACAAAAGTGCAGTTTACTGCAACAAATTCACAAGTGTAAAAGCTACTGCAGCGTACTGTGAACGAACTATACTTAACGCCATTCAATCTTTTCTGTATGACTTTCTGGAGTTAAATACTGAATTTGCCCAGCTGTGTTACCGAGATTCTGTTTCCTCATCAGCCTCCAAATGTTTCCTCAAAAGACATTAAAATGCCCCAAGCAATCTTTTTCTTTGCTTTGCTTACATTTTCTGAGTGTCGAACATGTCACGCGTGTACGGCATCCCATACAAAATATCATCCGGTCCATTTTTTTCACCGTTTTCCTCGTGACAAAGGCATAGTGTAATTCAAGGTCAGGCTGTGCCAATGAGGACAAAAATGTCCTGGCTTATAGCTCAAACTCACGGAAACTCCGAACGATTCTAAAAATTGAAAGGAAAGACGAAGTAGAGTCGAGCAGAATGGAAGGAAAAAATAAATCATTCAATAGTGAGCCCGAGACCTCTGTTCACAAGTTGAACGCTCTACTGGTTGAACTATTGGACGTCAGTAGAGCGCAGCACCAAATTTAAATGTGCACCAGTCAATGCATCTTCTTGTTCAAACACTACATCACAGAGAAAGTTATGTTTTCCCCACCTCTTTTCAATTTCTACTAATCTTCAAGCTTTTATATACACATTCCTGGGTTCGATGCATCTTTCCAAAAATCATCTACACTGCGACAAACACAATTTTCTGAAGAAGTCTGGATGCTACAGGACGAATGTGTCCTGTTCACAGACGAGTGGCACTCGGCAAAAATGACAAATCTGCATGTGCAAACATGTTAATAATATTGTCCTGTTTGAGGTAAGAAAATGAAATGCCTGAGAGTGTTTCCTTTCCTGACAGGCGCTATCGAACCCGTCATTAAAAATCTTGAGCTCCTTAAAAAGTGCAGCATACACACTTTAAGATATTTGTTATTATTACACATTACAGAATTACAAGCTGTTTCAAGAATCAGCACGCGACCGCTATTGGACATAATTCCGCTCGTATGCCATTATTATAAATAATAGTTCCGTTGCAGAAGTAGCTATGCAAATGAAACAATTTTTAAGCTGCGCAAACGCAGAAATCCCCATAAAAGATACTTTATTTCTGGTGAGATTGTTAAAGAGAACAGAAACAAAAAACTTCAAAGGCCATAAACCGCTTAAAAGGTTTAATGGATGTTCTTTGATACAGGCTAATTTTTTTTTTCTCCAAAGGGATCTGTGCCTCATGGAATACAAACATCCATGGAAGACAATAAAACGGGAAAATCTTCAAAGGAAACTGCTCATGTCAAGCAAAGCGTTTCTCACGGTTTGCTAAGTTTATGGAGGTTGGGCTACACCCTGACAGGGTTTTTCCGTTGTTTCTCGTCACTGAAGTGAGTTTCTGACCTCGGACAATTTGTGCCAGATTGGCGCTGTAGAGATGCTGATTTGTATAGTGCGATCACTCACAGACACGGAGCATGGCAAAAGCCAATGCCAAAATACCTCATATCACAGAAATCAAGATCTCTCTCTGCAAGAGGTGTTCATCTACTGCCGTTTTAAATTGTTCTCGCACTTCTGGAGATACAACCGTTAATGTTCACAGTAGAATGTCGCTTACTGGAATAAAAGACACGGATGAATGTGAAACACAATGCCAAAATATACAAATCAAGATATCTCTCTTCAAGAGGTGTCGCCTACTGCCGTTTTAAAGATAGTTTTCATACTTCTGGAAACAAAACCGCCAACGTTCACTGTGGAATGTCACTTACTGAAGTATTCGTCTTAAGTAATCATCAAATTCAGATTGCTGGAAGTGTCTGTGGGATAGCGGTTTGTGGTATAGATTGAATGTTGAGTCCGATAGAGACGGAAGAAAATCTCCATAGACCACTCAAAGGGCGCATCATTAAATTAAAAGTTTCAGCGCACAACACCAGAGACAGGCTAGGAAACACATCAATGATGATCAGCAGATCAATCAATCAATCAATCAATCAATCAATCAGTCGCAAAGACTATACCAAGAATAACATCAACAGCGGCAGAAACAACAACACCGACAAGAAAAAACAATAATACCAAGAACGACATCAAAAGAACAACTGCAGCATGTTCATGCTGCCTAATCAACCCATGAATTGTTGCTTATTGAGCAACTCCATGCTGGTCTCAGAGGTACTAAACCTATCCTACAATCACAGCAGATCTACCAATCACTAAAACTATGCAGTTTCTTTGTCTTGTACAGAATTTTCAAAATTACAACACAAAGAATCTTCTTCATTACTACAAAATAAGAAGAACAAATCCGGGACATTTTAAAACCATCTAAAGAAAGTATGGAAAAAGAAACCTGAGAAACAGCGATCAACATCGATGGAAAACAAGGTTGGAATTTAGCAATGCATGAAACAAATAGGATGGGAGAAGTGCGAAGAAATAAAGACATGCCACCAAAAAACAAAAAAAGTGGAAGATTAAATTTCTGAGAATTACGAAAGAAATACGAAAGAAGACGAAAAAGAATCAGAAAGCCGCCTTTAATGATTATAGAAAAAAAAAGCAATGAAATGTCATATTTAAGACGCAGGGAAATTACTGGCGAAAAATAAACTAAAAATTGTACGAAGGCTCCAGCTTAATGAAGAATCGTAAAAAAAAGAGACACACGCAAGATATTCGGATTCGGATTTAGAAAAATAAATAAATAAAAAGAGAAACAAGCGTCGGAATAAATAAAAATAGATACCGGATCAGTTTACGAAAGAAAATACTCGACATAGAGCGGGGGAAATCAAAAACTGATTGTCTGAAAAAGGGAAAATGGATGAAATCATTTTGTGACACAAAGAAAGTGACTGGCGATTGTGACGCAAAGCAAGTGACATGTTGGTCTAAAGGTGTCCTGAACAGTACTATATTGGGCATTCCTCTCTAAAGCGGATTGTCCCCGAAGCGACAAGGATAATGCCAGGCAAGAATTTTGCGATCTCTCGTTCTGCACGGGGAACAACACTCAGCCCCAAGTGGCCAGGGACTCCTGCATGGATCTAAGCTATTGGCTATTGATCTCTGGCACTAACTGATTGGTGAGAGGCCGCATGAAATGGAGAGCGACACTAGTGACGAATAATACAAATTTATATTAAGCGTCCCTTCAGGGCAAGGGTGAACGAACTCTGTCGGTTCCTGGCCAGGGACAGGTGTGTGTGTGTGTGTGTGTGTGAGTATGTGAGTGCCTGAGTGTACAAAAGTGTGTGTGTGTATGAAGGAGTGTGGGAGTGTGTATGTGTTTTTGTATTTCAGAATGAGAAAGAGATAGATAGAAAAAGAGAGGGGAAGAGAAAGAGAGAAAAATGTGGTAGGAGGGAGAAAGAGAGAGAGAGAAAGAGAGAGAAAGAGAGAGAAGAGAGAGAGAGAGAGTGTTTCTGTGTGCGTTTGTGTGTGATGTGTGTGCGTGTGTGTATGAGAAAGAGAGAGAGAGAGAGAGAGAGAGAGAGAGAGAGAGAGAGAGAGAGAGAGACAGAGACAGAGAGAGAGAGAGTGCACATAGTGCCATAGTGCACAAGCCATGTGAATGCCTATGTGCTAACGGACATCGCAGCATGGTCAGTGGGTGTCTGTTTGTGCCAGTTGTCAAATGAAAAAAAAGTGCCGAATGAAGAACTACGTTAGAAAACCGTCATTCAAAGAATTACAATAGCCTAACATAGTTCTTTCACAAAACAGAGGCCATTAACCTGATTCGTTGTGGATGTCAAGGTGTGCCTCTTTGATAATGAAGTTCGCATAACACTACTGTCAAGCACACATACACACACACACATACACACTCACTCCCTCTTTCTCTCACCACTCACACTCACACACGCACAGACATGGGACAGAATCTTGCAATACAGAAAATAATGATTCGATTACGTGCCGGGATAGGTTAGATTTCCACGCCCTCTGAAACACTGTCACGAATGACATACTGAAACTGATTCTCCTCACTGTCTCCTGCTGCCATTTGGTCTTTCTGTACCAGTTTCTCTCCAGACGAAGGTGCGCCGTCGTCATCTTCACAGGCAGTGGAATTTCCCTGGTAACACATCTCAGATCTCCTCTCTCAGACAAGAGACCAAGTAAAGACTTCAAAGTGAAAGGTGAACACTGAATTTCGCCAAAAGATTCAACAATGAAGTGTAATTCAACCGGTTACTTTGCAACAAGAAAGCACTGTCATGGACTCGTCTAGTGAGGATGTCAGTGGGTGGAAGGAACACTTGTCTGACGGGGGGTTCTCCTCCTCTGGGGACGTCCAATGGCCTGTATCTCCAAAGAGGTTCAATCCTTCAAACTCCTCCATTGGGGCTCATGATAACATTCTCCCATGTCATCGGACACACATTTAACCTGCACGTTTGCTTGAGATTGAGCCCGTCCAGTATGGAGTTACAACTACCCACTACAACAAAAAATTATACTATTACACACTTCGCATATTTATTAAGATGGTGTCAGTTAAGACACACCCAAGGTTAATAATTCTAATTATAAAGATGGGTAATTGCTCGAGTTATCGCTTGTGTTCAACTGACGGCCGTTCTGGGCCAGACACCGATCCCAAACCATTTCCATAGAGTTGCTAACAACAGTTTGCACTTCATTTGTGTATATAATACTTTGAGATACTCCGTGTTATTCCAAATCCCACATCGGATCATATTCAAAATTCTGTTCATCTTGTTAGTTGGCCCCGCGTGCTGTATTTAACAATCTGACACCTCGACAAATCTGCAGGCATTAAACTAAATTAGGAACCTAACAGTGCAGTCACATACAGACTGTAAACAAGAAGTTCACGCATTGGATCGCATTCAAGTAACACGGGCAAGGAACAAAATATATCCCTGTCTCTTTGCCAGACTGAGCATAAAGTCAAAGGTAATCTGCATAAATAATGTGTTGATCCCCGAGGAAGGGTGTTCCTGACAGCTTTTGTGCCAAGAAAACACCAGATTTGTTCTCTGTTTTGACTGGAGTCTGTGCCACCAGAGACTGGAAAATGATACAGACAAATCCAGACCTTTTTTTAAATCTTTCAAAGAAAAAAATGTGGAAAAGGAAACTTGGAAGACAGCGATCAACATCGATTGAAAAAGCAAAGTTAGAATAATTATAGCAACACATGGAAAAAAACAAAACAAAACGGGAGGAGTACAAAGACATGAAGGCACGACACAAGAAGACAAAAGGTGAAATACCGAATTTCTGAGAATTACCAAAGAAATACGAAAACTCATGAAAAAGACAACAGAAAGCCGCCTAGGTGGTCGCACTTCCTTAGTTATCTGCAATGTTTTTATCACAATGGCATGCAATCACATTCAAAACACACCCTGTACAGTCTTGAACTCCAGGGACTGAGCTGAATTTCTGACATCCAACAAGCCTGTGCTGAGAACACGTCAATAAAGATTCTTTAGATTTCAAAGCGCAATATCATCAAATGTTGATACTGTACATAACAAGGAGTTAGATTTTCTCCACGGTCCACAGACATTTCTATCAATGTTCTAACGGTTGTTATTTTACAGAATGGCTGGAGTTTTATGTTAAACTCTATCCTACATATTTTTTAGACTTATATTTTCAGCCAGAAAACCGCGCTGGACTCACAATACATCTGTTGTCGAGTTGACGTGCCCTAAAATGAAGTAATGTTATAAAAATCACAAAAATCTGTGGGGTCGCAGTAAGGCTTGTGGCAGAATCAAAATGGGCCAAAAAATAAAAAGTTGCATTTGTTTCCCCTTTTTCTTTTACTGTTTTATTGCATCGTTTCTGTATTATTTCTTACTCGAAGCTTTGCAACATATAACTTTTTCTTTTTGCTAGATTTTGACCCAAAATGAGATGTAAATGTCCAGAACAAGGACCCCCCTTAAAGAACAATCTCTACACAGACGTGCCGTAAAACTGACATCTCATACACACATACACATGTTCTAATTCTTCAATACGAGCTCACAATCGCTTCTACGAGATTCTAAACTCATGACCCAGGCTACAACATTAGATTTGAGGTCTTTATTTTAGGAGGTTCGCTGCCCTTGGCATTTACACCTCACTTTACTTGTTTTATTGTTTCTTGTTCTGGCGGGGGGGGGGGGGGTGGAGATGATATGGATAAATTTTAATCTATTAATTTCAATTTTGCCCGGGCAGCGGCCTTTCGGCCTGCTCTTTACGATTTCCAACTGCCAAGGTATCTTTAACGTGCGCAACGTGCACACGGGCCCTCCGAATTTTTTCGTCCTTATCCGAGAAGACTAGGTACTCGATCCTACCCCCCAATAGGACCAGGGACTTGAAAATATGAGAAAAATCCAATTTCCAAGAACTACTCGATCCTACCCCCCAATAGGACCAGGGACTTGAAAATATGAGAAAAATCCACTTTCCAACATGACTGCACTGCCCGGGTTTAGAACCCGGGACCCTTGGCATGAGAGGCGAGCACCTTGCCTCTAGACCACCTTGTCCCCTCAGGCTACAACATTCCCAGGGTATGTCTGTTATCACTGAAGCAAATCCTTCCTGGCGAAAAGAAGACCGCGAACATCTGAGTGCTTTTGTGCACGTAGTACCCACGAACATCCACTCCATGGCAAAACGCCGCCCACACATCGCTGTGCACAAGTAGGGTAAACAATAAAAGCTTTAACGATTCATTTGATTACCCACTCATGTCTGAAGCCAGGACAAGACATTCAGCACTGTTTCCGTCGTTATCAGTGACTAGGTAGCCCATGCAAGAGGCAGTGTCGCTGAACCAATCAACCAACCAATCTACTCAGCTCATTCCACCATGAGCAATAACAATCATCCTTTCTTACCTAAAAACAACAACAACAACAACAACCACATGCTGCGATGAAAGTCACGGCAGTGTGCACACTGGGCAGTTATTGATGAACGCTGAAAATGATGTCCTCGAAGACTGGGTCTAGTGTGTTGTTGTAAGTGGGACATAAAATGATTTTTTAACGATTTCTAATATTTGGACGAATTACGTAGAAACGATCATCATTAAAAGTTCAGGAAATCTGAAGGTTCAGCAACTAGACATGGGAAGGCTTGCTTCAGGGTCGTACAGTTTTTCTTTTAGTCAAGACAAAAATGTAGAAAATCATGTCAACTGTTGCCGGGAGTTGAAACAGATCGAATATGCCTTTCATCCCCCCTGTTTACTGACTCCGGCAGTTACCATGACAATATTTATTTATTAATATGTTCAAGGTATTCTCTACCATGAAACTGTAATGTAAGCCATGACTAACAGCACTCTCGCCCAAAGTAAAAGAAATTGTTAGGTGACAGGGAATGGCCACCACAATCAACCATACACTGTTTGTTTAAATAGTAGAAACGCAGGCTGGGGGTCTCATCAGCTGTGTTATGGAATTAAATTAGTTGGCTATCAGCTTGCATACAAAAACAGATTAGAGCATTCGACCGTAGGAATAATCATTATGATGACTTTTAGCTACAGTCTACTTTATTCCTGCTGCCTCCCTTTTCGCTGAGCCCCACCTTTCCCTTCTTCTGTTTTGCTCAGATTCGTAATGTATCTTTCATTCTTATTTTCTGTCTTTGTTCCCATCAGTTTCTCTTTTGCCCTATCTCTTCTCCCCCTCATCACACACTCTCTATCCCCTTGGTGTTGAAAATATTAACAGTTCAAATATGCAGCTACACATTCTGAAGACATACTTTATCCAGATCAAGCATACCTGATCCAAACTTTGGGTGGAAAAAGCCTCTATTTAGTTCTTTCATTTTTTCATTGCTCTTCTTTCTTTTATTATTTTCTCTTGGAATAAACTTGTTTTCATTGCCGTTCACATTCATCTGGAAAAAAAAAGCTAAATTAAGTTCATGGTATTTTACCTTGTTTTCTCCACAACGAATTAATTATTTTGTTTACACCTTTTCAAATGTAGTGCCACAGAATTACAAGCGCACACACTGACAATAATGAAGACGCACGAGCCCCTTTTTTTGCAGTACTGGTGAAAAGTATTAGACACCACCGTTTCTAACGAATGTGTCTTCAGCTGAGGTTGAAAGTTATTGTTCCTTATATAATTATGAAGATTTATTGCAATAGTTGTCAGAAAAAGCTGTATCGCAGATAGATTGGTTTTTGCTCCATTATCTTTAATTTTAAGGTTTCACGGTACCTAAACCATTATTTCATAACTTTGATAAACTCGTGGCGGGCTGGACACACCGAAGTTCAAGTCCGGATGCAAACCGCACGCCTCAGGTAACAGGCTCTTGTTGTATCCTGCTATTGCGGTGACTCAAAATAAACTGCAATTCGGTGCAGAAGAATGGGAGCCTTCAAATAAAGATAGATCGAGGTGTTTGAGAAGGCTGTTATTAAATATTGACATACAAAAGTTCGTGGTTGCAAGCGTCCTCTTCATTAACTGGTGGCAAAGAGAATTTTTCCGGGACTCTAGAGCAGTAAGGACAGCAGCTCAAAGCGTTCTAACTTAGCCTGTTGCTATTTCACCACAACTCAGTGACCATTCTGAATGCCAAAGTTATTTCGTGTTCCGGGGCATTTTACAAGAAAGGGATAGAGAACAATAGTTACTAATAGGAATTTTATTGAAGCCGTCTCAACCAAGTTACCAGCAAAGTCATTAGACAGGTTGATTTCATTGTTAAAGGTCCGTGAGGCTGAACAATAGCTTTAAATGAGGACGCAGATCCTTGTGCGTGAAATAAGCCGAAGACAATGGGTGGCATAGTTTAATAGAGGATGTCGTGCCAAGGATGAATAACTGCTCACGAACACAGCCAGTCTGCGACTCTTAATGTGCTTGAAATTGCCTGAGCAGGTCGAGAGCTGATGCCGGTGCTCCTTGGCAAGTGTGCCGAGAGACGAGAGACTGTTGTAAATGATACAAATTTTGCACAATATGGAAGATCCCCCACCGAGGTAAAAAGAAATGATTAGCCGAAGTATCATGTCGAAAACGGTTAAATGCAACTCAGTACAAATGAACGCAGACAAACACAACAGAGTCGTAGACAATACTGATCTAAACCACAGAGTTTTGAGACATTCAGAAGTCTGATTATGTTAAATGCCACTGGACGGAGTTAAATGACAGTAAGAACCACGCACCCAGAACAACGTAAAGCTGATGTCCGCGTCTTGTCTGTCATGCTTTGACCTTTTAATGTGATCTCGCTTTAAGGATAAGGCAAACGCTTGTAAATGAACAGAACATTCCGATTCTGGCCACTAGAGCAGAGGTTTCTCTGGTCTGTAGCTGAATGTGATATCTGATGGCTAATGAAGCCCCATGACGTCACGGTCAAGAATACGCATGATAATTGTGCGGGTTCTACTGTTTCACCATCTGTTTTATTCATGCACTCACTCACTCTTCCCTTCTTGTCTATTTGTAACTTTATCCTTTTCTATCACTTGTCTTTCTAGCCCTTTCATTTCTCTCTTTCTCTCATTCAACGCCTGTCTGCCAGTCTCATCACACCTGTCTGTCAGCCTGTAGCTGTTGAGAGGGGCCAGGTGACATTTCATTCGACATTTACATGTGACTGCGATATATATCGAGCTCTTCATGATTCCGTTTTACTTCTTACTCGAACAGCACCAATTTCATTAGTTTCAAAATTCACCTTCATCGTCAGAATCAAAAGAAAAGGACATTCCTGCCCTCATCATCACAATCACCACCAACAACAGTAAAATCAACAACGACAGGAAAAAAGATTGAAAGACATGGACGAGATCACATTCTTAGCACGATTAATCGCATATTTCCATAATGCAGCATTTAGAACGATTACTACTAACATCCCCGACTAAGAGGTTTATAATAAAAATATTCATTTTCAGCCACCCCGAACAACAGTAGTGGTCAGTAACGTACACTTGAAGCTCGCTGTAGGAAAAACACAGATGGTGTTGTATCCAGTCCCGTTTCTCGTTTCATTACCTTGCAATTTAGTTATGAACAACAACGCCAGCGGCGTACGTCTTAGGTCCATGTCATTACTTGGCCAATGTTTCTGTAATGGTCACGGTGTTAAGGGTACAGTCCACTTCAATTACCTCCAGCTGTCGGCTGGTATCGGGGTATAAACCCTAGCTCTCCTGTTTGAGAGAAAACGTTCTCGCTGCGAGTGCCGGCCTTATGATCCAGTAACTCTATAGCAGCGTGGTCGGTTAACAGAGTGGAGAGTTTGACTTTGAGTTTAGGTCTAACGGGGTATCGGCACGATAACAGCCATCTGGCTCTGCAGAGAAGTGTGAGGTATGAGGTGCCAGGGCTTATATGTATATTGAAAGGGACAAGTCCCCAAAAAGGCTAAATAATTAATGAATTTAACAATCAATCGATCCATCCATCCATCCATTCATACGATAGGTAAACAAATTTACTATTGACTCGTCATCACAAAAACTAAAATCTTAGGTTTTTCCAAATTCAAGACAAAATAGCCGGACACACGAGAAAAAAGACAAGAAATAAATTAAAAAAAACAAAACAACACCGCCAGAAATACATCACAAATCAAATAAACACAAACACCTGTTAATGCAGCATGTGTTAAAATTCTTAGCTTCATTGCCCTTAAAAGCCTTGACTTTAATGTTTTCGCACGTTTTAACTATCCTCACTGTCTTGTCTTTTATGTCGTTTTAACCAGCACTTTACTGGTTCGAATTTTTCTGCACTCTTTTCATCTCGTTGATTCAACAGATAATTGAAAAGCTGTCCCAAAAAACTGGACTGGCCTGCACTTTTGTAGTTTTGAGAGGACAATACAGTGCCCAGAAAATTGGGAGCTATTTTGGATATTACTTTCGTACACTCGATTTGAAGTAAAATAATTAGGGGGGATCTGCTCTTACTAGTTACGGGTTACATTTTTCTCAGTTTCTCTATCTGTGGCAGTTGTTACAGTTATAGACTTTGTCGGCATAGACGGTGTAGGGCCTAAGACATGGAATTAACCAATCGCTATTTTGTTGTTCATCAGAGGTGCTACTGTCACTCAGTGAGTTACAGAATGGACAGTGAACTAAGTATCATATCGAACCAGAAGCGGCAATAACGCTTTAGTCTTCTAAACCACCGGTTCCCCAAATAGGTTCCACGAGTATTGGTCCAAAGTTCCGCTAAGGTTCCATAAAATTGCACGAAAAGCGAAACTCGCACCAAGACAAAGACTAACGCAAGTAGAAACTTTTACTGTAAAATTATTTAGCATTTTCATTCACTTTGCTGCTCAACTCTATCCTGTTCAATGAATTTATCATATTTTCCTTCATAAATTCACCTATTTTTTTCTATTTAATTCACTGATTTTTTTCGCTGCCCTTGGGCAAAGTTTTATTACTGCTTCTGGACGCAGTTGGATGGGTTTTGTCACGGGGCTCAACCAAATCGCGTTGGAAATGCTGCTTTAGAACAGAGCTAGTCTGGGTTTGAGTAATAAAATTTACCGTGCGTCAGCTCGACACTGCCACACTGCACCAAAGTGCAATGAATACTCGTAATCTCACCAAATTATGCACATGTTGCATGTCTATGAATGCAGGGTTCT
>OZ007567.1:95882675-95887675 GCA_963931925.1 Onchidella celtica | reverse complement strand
AATCAGAGAAACCTGCATGCTTTGCCTCTCCACCGTTTTGTGACTCGGTGGCCTTGTATTGCAGGCACGTGCCGTGTTCAGTCACTGACCTGTACACCCAGCACCATCTGGTACCACTTACTATTATCAATCTTCACTTCAGCCGTCCACTCAACATTGTCAAGAAACAGTTACCAAGCCCCTGTGATTTATCGCTCCTTTGACGATACACAGTGAGTAGGTAAAATCTTCAGTGACGACTGGTCTGCTCGATAACAAATTTAATGATTAAAAATTTGATCGTAAAACAGGAAGACATCGCTGACGATGACACTGTCATCAGGCTATTGGGACTGCGTGTTGGAACAATTATGGAATAGGCTGAAGGCTGGACTGATTGGTGGCATGGTCTGCAGGACGATGGGCTGATTGACGGGTTTAGTTCTCTAAATATTGCGTCAAAGTTACAGAAAGCGAAAACCGAGATACTGAACAAAATGTCCAGGGTTGCATGCACAAACATCGTAACTCGAGAATTTTCGATTTTTTTTTCTGTTCGCCTTGGTAAGTACTACATTTTGACAGGATGCGAATTCCATTATCGAATTAATTGACCCAATTATTGATGAGGATTTACAGGTCGTAACAGACATTTTGATACTTCATGTCAAACTTTCAAATCTCTCTCCAGTAAAATTTACAAAATAGGCGATACGGTCTTTGCGCAGGCATCCCTCGATGTGTTCTTCGCGCACTCTTTAGCACTGAAAACTTCAGCCTTTTCAATATGTATCACGCTTGATTATAACACTCCAGTTTGCGGTGCACAGGAACCACTATGCTGGCTGCTTTTGATACACAACTATACAGTTTGTTTTTTGGAGCCCAGGTGGATTTATGCATTGTATAAAACTAACTTTTTCAATCATAAGTGGTTGATTGGACGGCTTCACTGACTGCTTGACAATGCTGTGTGTCAATATGACTTACAGGGTAATGGGTGATGCCAATCTGCCACACTGTTGTCTATTATACTGTTCTATTGCTCGCGAAAACACCAAGCGTACAGTTGGAATCTGATACAAACCGTTCTCTCGCTAGAAAAAAAGATCAGGATGAGTTATAATAACACTACTGTAACATAATGACCCCTATACTCTGATCGCTGGTGGAAAGTCTTTGCTATATATTACATACCCACAATTTAAAAGATGGAAAATATTCAAAAATAGAAATGTAATCCCTGACAGAGCCCCTCTTCTATCTACTTTCCAAAACAATTCGCATTTCAATCTAGCATTACATTCGCTCTGCACACTAAAATCATATAATCGAATTTCCTGATTCTTTTGACGTCTCAGCGGCATGTGATGGCGATATATTGTAAGAAAAAGGAGGGGTGTGGGAATTTCGTTTTCTGGGAATGAAAAGTTTACAATGACTCACATAAACAACAACAACAACAGCAACAAAACAACATGCAAACAAAAGCTGTAGCTAATTATTCAGATGATCTGAAGTATGGGCCAATGCACACGATGTTTGCCTGCTTACAATGTTTTTGTGTGTGTTTTTTTAAAATGAATTCCATTATCAATGTTTTTGAGGGCATTCACTGAATAGACAACTACCGTATCTATGTGGAAAATACGAACGTACGCAATAAAACATTATTTATGCATGACTGGAAAATGAGAGATAAAGCGCTAGAATATCTGAATCATTTATAACATTCTTTCGTTTCTTTCTCCCCGTGTTTCTACTTCACCCGGACTTTCCTCTACACTGGCCTCCGTTATCTGGTTCTGATTTTTCTTTCCATCCCATTGCTGAAGTAAATGGAAATTATATAAATAAAAATGATTTCGATGCTTTCCAATTCCACACGAATATTCCATTCGTTCATTCGCTGAATAAATAAAGTCAGTGATATGAAAGATTTCCATCATCTCATGTCATTAATTACTATCGCTAGTTTTATCTCTGTATGTAACATCAATTTCTGCCTAATAACATCATAAATCAAACAGCATTATACGTTATCGACCTACCCAAGTGTTCGCTTTCTCAAACATAACGTAAATCAAATAAAGTTTATATTATCATTATTATTGTTGCCGCATAAGTCAAACCCTTCCAAATTTGCAACCACGAGTGTGAACACCCAAATGGACTCGCTGGATTTTTATATGGTCAAAGACTCCGGGCCACAAAAACACCACTAATTATGCAAATATTTGCATTAGTAACTTGAAACGTTAATTCCCTAAGTATACAGCCATCCAAAGTTAGAACAGGGAGAGATTTTTGTGAGTGAAAGTTCAGTCCTATGGGCATTTCTCACTGTTGTTGTTGTGCTTGGTTTTCTGGTTTGGTCTTAGTTTTCTTCCTAGTGTTCTTCCTTTTCTTTCATCTTTAGCCCTCACAAGGGCTCTATTCAGCCCTGCAAAGGTCTTTTTGTGAGCATGCAACATAAAATATTACATGCCCGCGAAAAGCTCAACTTGAGAGTTAAAAATTTATGTGTTCTTGTTAGCAGAATTGTGGTAAGTTTATACGCCAGATTACCTGTCATGTAAAAAAGATAATCAAGCAAACAAATCAACAAAGAAGAGAAAAACAGCTAATTTTCCAAAGAAATCGCTTTTTTATAGTGCTGCACCATTATGCAAGTAAGAGAACAATATTAATAAAACAGCAAAGGCAGAAAATGAGCCAGGACATCAATTCTGTAACAAACATTTAAATAAAACTACGAAAAATGAAATGTTGCACGTTTTTGCTCGTTCATGCAATTGCATTCGTAAATAAACATAATCTGCGGGGTTTATTTTTATTTTTGACAACTATACGTCATTTGAACACTTTAAAAAAAACAACAATAAATAAATAAATAAACAATAAATAAATAAATAAATAAATAAATAAATAAATAAATAAATAAATAAATTCAGAAAGAAAGAAAGAATGAAAATGAAGATTGTGCGACGGCGTTGTCCAATCTCTATTTCCAATTTTCCGTTTGACCATAAACAAGTTTCAGCCAGCAAATTACTTTTCTTTACTGCTTTCGGAGCTGAAATAATTTAAGAAGTATTGATTTTCCTTTGCAAGAAAACAAATGAAGACCTCTACAACAAAAAATGCATGCATGCTGTCTAGAGAATTAATTTTAAACCCTGTATAGCATGAAAGTATCTCTGGAGGTATATAAGAAAGGGGGTGGACAGCGAGCGAGAGAGAGAGAGAGAGAGAGAGAGAGAGAGAGATGGAGAGAGAGAGAAAGTGAGAGAGAAAGAGGGGGATGTGGAGAGAGAGAAAGATAGATAAAAAGAGAAGGGGAGAGAGAGAAAGATAGTTAGATAGAGGGTGAGAGAGAGAGAGAGAGAAAGAAGGAGAGAGAGAGGAGAGAGAGAAAGAGAGAGAGACGGAGAGAGGAGAGAGAGAGAAAGAGAGAGAGAGAAAGATCTGAATTGTTACTATGTAAAGCGGTTTGGGTCCACTTTGTGTTGACAAGCTCTATACAAATAAATATACTCCATAATTATTCATAGCTTCATAGAGAACACGATTACTTCCTTGTTCAGACGCTTGAGAACCTCTTTTGCTTGCACACAACACCCACCGTTCAAACTTGCGACACGGATTCAACTCAATAGAGAATATTTTTAAAAAAGTAAAAAAAAAAGCCACAACAAATAATACGCGGTGGTCGGTATCGATCATGTACTCGCTGAACCCCGCGCAGGTATTGGGTTTCGTCTCCTTTCAAATTTGCGCCGCTAGAACTGTAAATGTCGCCCAGTAGTTTTAATCGGTTCTAAACTGGGAGTGTTAATGGGCGAGGCTGTGATCGATCTCAGCCAAGACAAGAATTTTCACGTGCATATGGCGTCAGGCAAAGCATTTATTCAACTGTACAAATATAGACATATGCTGAAATGTTCTTTAAAAAGGCTGACGTCTAGATGGACATAGAGATTACCTAAGACTTAAAAAGTGCATCTCGACCTAGGGAATTGAGAATCAATACCAAATAATTATATAAATTACGTCATTTCCAACATTCTAGGCACAAATGATCCAAATTCTGGACATCAGTAATCTTGCTTATCAAATATTCTTTCCATCTTTACCAATCCCACCCGCCCCTTTCCTGGAATCTCATTTCATTTTTCTACAGTAAGTTTAAATTAATATTAAAGCCTCGATTTCACAAGCATTTTAGCTCACGAGGCTAAAGAATATAATGAAATAGAAAGAAAAAAAAACGAGTTTGCCGTCGTCTTCAGTATCGACATGCATTTTACGCAATCGTGTTGTATTATCAGTGTTAAAATTCTCAGTCTAGCCTCCCCCCCCCCCCTTTTTCTAATTGAGGAAGAAAAAAAAGGGAAAAAAAGTCCAAAAGACCCGGGACTCTCTCAGACTCGACTCAGTGATTCGGCGCCCTAGAAGAAAATACTGTTGAAATGTCATAAAAACAGTCCAACTTGCAATAAGAATTATTCCTTTGAAATGTCACTAAAACAACATGTCAGTCACACTATTTCATACTGGAGTCGGTTTCAACCAAGTGGAGGATGTCAAGCTGGCCTGAAAGGACAGCTCAGCTAATAACTCCGAGTGGCAAAAATTGATGAATCGGTGACAACAATAAATCCAACAAACAAACAAAAAGAAACTGAGAACAGCAATAACAACAAACAAACAATGTATGCCATCAATCATTTTGTTCAGTTGAAAGCTCTTCAGACAATGTAAATCCTAGAGAATGGGAGAATGGGATAAGTCTGAAGAATTTCCATTCTATTTCTTTACCCCTAATCGAAGATACAGTATGATAGTTTCAGTCTCTTCATTGCTCAAGAAAACATCGCTAATGTCAACTCCACAAACCTGAGCTTACACCCACCCACAGTAGTTAGGAAAAAAAAACTCATTTATGTCACATCCCCACCCTCAAATTTCCCCCCCCCCCCAACACCATTTTCTCCACTCACAAAGACACGCACCCAAAT
>OZ007567.1:95797675-95877675 GCA_963931925.1 Onchidella celtica | reverse complement strand
ATTCGTGTCGAGTATGGGTATCTCTCAGCGGCGGCGACGCCTACGGTATTCGTCTACTGTCCCTTTCTAAAAGGTCCATCATACTGTTCCTTAGGTAGACTTAGTGTTTTCTACTATCCCTTTTTCCTAGTGTTTTATAAATATTCTTTATCCAGTTTGTCATTTTTGTTGCCGGTAGCGCACTGTCAAGTCTGTTTTTGCCTGGGTTATTGTGTGATCTGTGGACTATGGAGTTAAAGCTGATGACACGCACTGAAACTGAAACAAATCTGTCGCGCTAGTTGGTTCTAGGGAAGATTCAAGCTAGAGTCAAAACCAATGCAAAACAAGACTTAATGATGCACTGTGATTCTAAAATAACACTATAGGCTACGCTTATTTTTTTTAAATCTATGCTTGTGATAAATTCTGTTCAAAACACAGTTTGACCTCTTTACGCATTCTCTGGGCCACTGTACCCCCCCCCTTGCCCCCCCCCCCATAATCAGGTGTGCCTTGCTTGTAAACAACAAAATACTATCTCTGCAGAATCCGTCATGTGAAAAGTTTAAAACACCCCTGCTCTGCCCATTTCAATTCAACCATGAAACTTTTCCTGACAACTCAACCCTCCCTGTTTGGGCCCAGACACATTCCACAAACTCAGAAAAACCACAACAAAAATCGCAGCACTAGAACGTTTCGTCAGCTACGAGGTGAACATCGGCACTTTTGATTCACGCGGTGTGAAATGTGCAGCAAATACTCGTATGCACGGAAAAACAAAGGTATTACTAAGTCTTTGAGATCTATCTCCAACTCATCTAAAGTATTTCACAGTCGTCATCCGTTGCCGTGGTCACCATATTCCCTAATGTTTATCCCTCGAGAAATAATGATCCCGATCTCAGTGATATATGTTAACAAATATTTACCTTCTATGTTTACTATATAATAACGCATCTCTCCTGAATACAGTGCTTAACGCCGGGTTTCTTCCGTACAGACAACCTTTCCGTAGGTTACCGGGGGACAATAACCCATTAGTAGGTAATTTTTCTAAAAGCGGAATAGCCCTAGTTTTTATCTGCATGACCTCTTTTCATCATTTCCCAAGACTCACATTGTAAGAAAATGTCTTGGACTCTTTCGGGGGGAAAAAAAAAGAAAAAAATGTTCTCAGGTTGATATGATGATATTGCCAAAGATCTGTCTGACCTACAAAACACATTCCGTTTGTTTGTTTTTTGTTTTTGTTTTTTTTTCTTTTTGCCTTGTTAAGTAAGAAGAAAAGTAAGTTAGATGACAGGATCAGTGGCACCAAAAAAGGCAAACTATTTCTCACTGAGTCAAGGTATTAAAAAAGATCTCCTTGCGTTTTTTACCAGTTAAATAATGCAATAAAATGCGACGTTCACTTCCAAGACCAGCCCTCAGAGTTCCAATGACTTCTCATACTTACCAGCGCACTGGGGCTGAAGAGTACTCGAGCCTGACGATAGGTTAATCCCAAGGTACTCTGACAGCGAATGTTCCATAGATAAGACACAGAGGGTGTCACTCTGCTCCTGTTTCCTCCTCGGACTGTCGCGATACCCGGGGTAGAACAAGCTACTTGTAATCTTTATTGTCTTTGTTGCACTTGTGATGATGTCCCACTAGTTTATGCCACTGTAAATAGTTATAGGACGTACATTTACAAAGGATCAGTCTACAGTCGGTGATGAGACACTATAGCCAAAACCTCACCTGCCAACTATTAGCGACGCTTACTTGGGAACATTTTTGGCTAGATTTTTTCAGAAGTCAAACCCATTCCCCCTGTCAACGCAAAATACAATTAATACGTGCAGCGCTCAAACGGTGACTCAGGGAAGGCGAAGGGACAACTGTCAATGCTAACCTTCAAATCTAACACAGTCGAGACGAGAATAGCAAATAAAGGATGTGTCATTAAAGATAATCGTACATGTGTAAGCGCCCTTAACTCTTAGTGTTGTGTCAAAGCAAGTGACATTTCCGATGGTCGCAACTAATGGCAGATAACCACTGGCGATGAATATAATTCGGCAATTATCCCCATGCTCTGACACTATTTTCTGGGGGTAGATCCTAATGGCGCCTAGACGGATTCCATCACTGCACGACACAAAGTACCCTGACCATCAATGAATCGCAATGTGAGAATTTCATTGGAAATAAACAAATGGTTAAAACAATAATAGTAGAGCAGGAAAGAACGTCAGTGGTAGGGAGAATAACCCAGGATTGTACTGTTATGAAATGTCAAAAAGGGAGTCCACCTTGAATGTTTACTAGGCAGTCAACCACTGACTCACCCATCCACCAGTCCAACTACCCAGTTCACCCACTTACTCATCCATCGATCTATCCATCTAAGCCAAGCGTCACCCTGCCACACAATCCATTCATTCATCAACCAGTCCACCCACTCACCACTCAACCACAATGAAGCAATGCACGCGCCCATGCCATTAACGCGTTCACTTGCTATGCAAAGCCAATCACCCAACCAAGCAACTACGCATCCACCTCCCTGCCCATCTATCCACTCTTTCACCAATCAACCAACCCATTAACTGACCACTTTACCGTCCCCTCCCTCCCCCCCCTCCCCCCCAACGTCAAATTCCAACACCATTCGTTCTCCCGAGTTATTAATAATGAAGGAAATTTTCCTCCAGACACAACAGCAAATCTAGAATACAACAAAAATATCAATACAACTCCCACAGGGACAGAAAGCACGCACTTAAGTACTCAGCTTACAGAATATAGAACTTTGTGAAAGGTGATGTTTGCGAACACAGCAATAAATGATACGTCTCCCTTGGCATGGTGAAGAAAACTTTCCAAGAACAAGAACAGTGGCCAATGTCAGAGTGAAGGCACTACCTGTCGACAGCACTCAGCAAGCAGCACTTCACTGCGCTGTTGACACAAACGATCACTGAACACTGGTAACGTTACCTATGGCAGAAATATCTCCCTACGTCGACTCGAGACGGAAAGAACAAATTAATATGTCCTTCAATATCTAGTCTATAGAACACAGATCAATAAAACTGAAGCAGTGCTGGCATATGAGATCATGTACAAGGAATGAAAACAGGCTTGAAACAAGACAGTGTTAATTTGAGAGACTTGGACATACGATGTTTCAGGATGGCAACGACACCCGTATTGCGTCCACGATCGCGTGAGTAATGCTGCATCAGTTGGGAGAACAAGAAGAACACGATCATGTCTTAAGTGTTCGCTCTGTGGAACGCTGCATGATGAAGAGAGTTCTCTGAGACAACAGTGGTCTTGTTCAAAAGGAGGCAAACCAGATACTGCACAGCGTTGTCTCCTCCCCCGTGCGTCTCGTTACCTGCCCATTTCTCCACTTAAATACATTTATATTTTGTATTTGTATTTGTATTTGTATAACTCTTTAATCCCATTTGGGAAATTTGCCTTTGTGCCATTGCAGCCCAGTTATAACTGGAGCAGGCACGTCGTCGCCACAGTGTAGCGCCGGTCGGCGGTTTTTTGGGGGGGGGGGTGGGGGTGGTGGGGGTGGGGGAGGGAATGGTAGGGATGAATTTTATTTAATTTTGCCTGTTCGGCCTACTCTTTTCGATTTCCAACTGCCAAGGTATCTTTAACGTGCGCAACGTGCACACGGGCCCTCCGAATTTTTTCGTCCTTATCCGAGAAGACTAGGTACTCGATCCTACCCCCTAATAGGATAAAGGACACGAAAATACGAGAAAAATCCCAAACTTCCAACATGCCTGCACCGGCCGGGTTTTGAACCCGGGGCCCTTGGCATGAGAGGCGAGCACCTTGCCTCTAGACCACTTTGTCCACGCATACGTATTACATACACACATGCGTCTTGCTTGTTTCATTTTGCTCACAAGAGACGATAAAGAAGGACAATTTATCGTGACTATATAAATCGCCGATCACCATGTCCTCAATAACTGTGCTCATTACTTCATCCACTCATTCATTTAACATCATCAAACGTGGTTTTTGAGTAAGAACAACACATATCTCGCCTACAGTATTGATAACCACGCCATTTTACCATAACTCAGACGCTGTCAGCAAAACTAAGCGCCACAGGCGTCGAGCATAGCAGCATTTCTATGTGATCAGAGCTCTAAGTGGCAGCCTTGGCGCTTACGAGATCTGATCAGAATGGGAAATTTGGGAGGTGGAGCTACGTGTTTTGTTTTCAGAAATTTAAAACACTTTTTAACCAGTTTTCCTTTTTCGGATTTTTGTGGCTTATTTCTTTTTTTACTATACTAGATGAGGTTCCCGGCATTATCCGGGATAAACCTGTTCTCTCTCTCTTTTTTTTTTATTATCTAGAAAGCTTCCCCTATTCTACTGCCTTACTACAGATTTCATACGCACTCATTTCTGGTATGGAAATTGCGCACACCGAATTGAACGCATACTAGTACCTCGTTTCCGGTGCGGCGACCTTATTACAGGGAGCCAAAAGAAAGATCACTGCATTTTACATTTTTAAAACTTTTTATTTGAAAATACTTGAAACTTGATCAACACAATCAATCGATACAAAGGCGATTGGGCTGGATTAGTTGACACTTAAGAAATTAACTCTATAATTTTTGAAACTGTCATTTAGGCTGTGGCGCCGAGCAAAAAAAAGTGCCAAAAATTGCACCACAGTGAATTACTCCCGAAACTATTTTTTCTTTATAATAAGATTATTATTTATTTTCTGTATTTTGACATAATTATAAAAAAAAAAAAATCGACAATTCGGTCATTTACTAGGTTTGATCAGAATGGGTAGGGAATTAATCTTGAAGCGATATGATTGACCATTTCTGGAGCGTGTAAATTTCAGATCATATCAGGAAAATGATGGGTATAACATGAATAATCTAACTTGTGGCTTTGTGACACATCGGGTGTGAGAGGAAATCACACTGAAATCTGGACACTCTCGGGTTCTCCAAATGTCATGCTTGTCCAGCGCCAACATTCTTGACAGAGCAAGACAACAACACATCTTAACGTGAACACCGAAGAGCAATGGATCACTGGCAGCAAATTTTTAATGTGCACTGTAAACTTTAACGCCTGTCCCAGAAACATCAAAGCCACAGCCGATTATCTTATTCTTCCGACTTCCACAAATCATATTTCTAATCTTGTCCTAATATTGCATGTAGATTTTCGCTATCACTGTGCTCTGGAAATCACATTTGTCTTGCGAAATTAGTCAAACATGGACGTTTAGTCTTGTAATTGTTTGTTTTATCATAAACCATTAAGATAAACTCTATTTTGCAGTCTCGAGCATGAAACTTTACGATTATCAAAGAAACTAATTCGAAGAATGTTTTGCACATTCACACTGAGTGTAGCTGTATTTTGTGTTCTCTCATCCGAAACTTCACAGCAACTTAAATGCCGCAAATCAGCGAATGAAAACGAATAGGCAGGTGCAACGAAGTTCAAATAGGCCACTTCCTCATACAAATAACACTAAAATAATAAAACACACACATACACAATTTATTCTCTGTTCTATTATTGTTGTCGATGATTCATACAATCAACCTTACTTACCGCTTCCAGTGGTCCACATCAATATCCACATAAAGGAGAAAAAATTTAATGCTCACAAAATGATTCTTTCACAGTGAAAGCCAGACTTCTATTTCCACTGCTTGTGGCATGAGGTGATTTTAACACGGTCGTTAAGTAACTCCCCCCAAAAAATCGAAGTGTTGACACCTCGAGGTCCGGTAAGCAAAAGGATAATCGTGGGTGCGAGTCCGGGATGGACAGGTCTATATTTAACAACGCAGCACCCTGCAGCGGTCGGGTGTTGATTTAACTTCTTAATGGTTGATTGTCGATTGGCAGACTAAGAGAACACGCTACGGACTTTTAGCATAATTCGTGTCTTGCACGTACAATAGGGCCGTCCTGCATTACTAAAAAGTAAAAGAGAACTTTCAGAGAATAATACCCCAACACAATAATTAACAATTCCACACTACTCTTCAACTACAGCCATTGACGTAAAGACTTGGCCTAGATGCTTCACTTGGATTCCCACGACCACATACACCATGCAGTATGTAACAAATACCGAAACAAATGCACTATGCATAAACAATTTCACACTACCGTACAAATACAGCCACCAAAAACCAAAGCACGTCAAGACTAAATCTAAATGTTTCATTTGGATTCCCAACACTGCATACACCGTGTGTCCAAAGGCATACTGCATACACCGTGTGTCCAAAGGCATACTGCATACACCGTGTGTCCAAAGGCATACTGCATACACCGTGCAGTATTTAACAAATAACGCAAAAAATTAAAAAAAAAGCACAGTCAGGTCTGCAATATTAACCGTGAGTCTAACTTATGCTATTGGCGTACTACACTGAGGCATTTCCACGACCCGTTTCGTATATGAACATGATCTGTCACACTCACACGATGTCTGGCTATCTGTCCTCTGATTTCGCTCTCTTTCTCTGTGTAAGTGTCCTCACTTAACTGCTCAAATGTCTGCGATTTTCTGTTATTAGATCTCACAACAACTAAGACGGTAATGATCACTTTTCATACCATTACAACAATACCAATTTGGAGGCAGAAACGACCATTACAAAAACTGTAGAGTAACACTGCTTCATTGTATTCGCTCAAGTATAACTGGTTAAGTATGTTCGGGAAGATTGCAGTTCTCTGTGTCAGAAAGAAAAAATTACACAATTGCCTCTGTTTCATATTCTGACCAATCAGACACCACGAATTTGGACTGACCTAGATTCTGACTCTGTGTCACCACTGGCGTTGCCATCTAATTTACTAGTTAAACAGGTCTGATAACTGAAATCATTTCCTGAACAAGTTAGATGATTCACTATAATTTTCATACTCAACATTTTTTGGGGCGCCAGCTGACCTAAGTATGACGTTAATCTGTCACTGACCTCTGTGTGACATATATTATTTTGAATTTAACGACAACATTATAGTTCACAAAAGTGTTTTCACTATATCCGTCCATCCATTAATCTTTCCACCCATCCATCTATTTACAGCAATGGCTTAAACAGTTAAAAGAATATATTTAGAGAGACCAGAAACTGAAGTAGTTCCCTCATTGAAAATGAATACACATGTCTGTAAGCTGAGAAAACCAGTCATTTCATATTGTATGCAAAGCTTCGAGGGATGGTTAGTGTTACCAAAGGATTACATCTCTCCTCGGAATAACGATGCACTCTTATTGTCTTGCAATCTGTCTGTTCGTACTTCATCCACATACCGTCACCATTCATCAATCCATCTGTCCGTCCGTCCATCCGATACCGATCGGCCTGTTCGTCCGCCCGTCCGACTGTCTGTCAGATCTCATTTGAGGGTCCATCAATTAACCTGATTGTCCACACACCCATTTAAAGATAAATATTGTCTTCGTTTATTTGGTTTATTACAGTTCTTTGTCAACTCCACTTCTCCCCGGAACACCACCCCACCTCCTCTCCCCACCTACTCCCTTTTCGTTTTTTTTTTCCCTTTCTGCCCGAGTGCTTTATCCTCTTCACACAAGCCCATCAGTGAAATTGAAAACCTCGTGCAGTGAGTTATTGGGTGATATTCGCAACTCTTGCGTCGACCACACATACACTGCCAGTGACATAACTGGTGGTCTCCCCTTGTCTCATAACTCACTTCCCTCTCTCTTTTTGTCCTAGATTCTGATTCTCCTCTTGAACCTTTTCGTCTTGTCTCACTATCCCCTGGCCGTTTTTTTATTGCTGTAATTTCAAATTCCCACCGCCCCCTTGTTTTTTCTCGAAATGTTATTGAACTTTGTCCCACTTTGCATCGATTTTCCTTTGCCATGTCCATCATCTTCACCACAGAAATAGGTTCAGTTTATCTCATCCATCCATCTAACGGTCCTTCCGTCCGTAAATCCATCCATCTAAGTGTCCGTCCATCCTCATATCCGTCCATCCTTAAATCCATCAATCCACCCATCTATCCATCTAACGGCCCGACCATCCGTAAATCCGTCCATTCATCCATCCATCCATTTATCCATCACTCCATCCCTCCCTCCATCCACCCGTCTATCCATCCCTCCCTCCCTCCATCCATCCATCCGTCTATCCATCCCACCCCCTCCCTCCATCCATCCATCCGTCTATCCATCCCTCCCTCCATCCATCCATCCATCTATCCACCCTCCCTCCATCCATTCCTTCATCCATCCATCCATTCATTCATCCATCCATCCATCCCATTTGAGAGAAGAAAGTACTCGAAGCTGTAGAACGTAATCAGGAGTTAATCTTGCTATTCTCTATTTAAGAAAATCTACCACAGCAGCGCCTTCCACCTACTGATGCCGCAGTTAGATAGATCATAACCAAGCAACTGTGTGTCCGTGCCAACCTTCAGTAACACATCTGCTTTCAGCTGCTCTGTGGCACGCCTGGTTGTCCAAACATGGCTTCTAAAGGCATCTTTCATGTGTTCAGATATTTTATCGGTTCTAACTCTGTCTTTTGCATTGGAATTAATCGCCTCGAAACGCAAGTTTCCGTGAAAAACTAAATAATATTATTACATTTTTTTTCCACCAGCCCGTCATAAACTAAAGGAGTGGTTAATTCGGATAAGCCAAAGCTCAGCTCAGTTAAAACAAAATTAATCTAAGACAATGATCCTCTGCCCAAAACATGTTACTCACCTTTTGACCTCAAATCCTTATGACCTATTTTCCAGATGTATCCACCACTGTCCCCAATCACTCAACACCCTGAAACAGATAACAATACCATATACAATTTCTGGTGAGATAAGATAAGATAGGACAAAATAATATCACTTGATTATCACATTACGGAAATTCTCTTTCACGGAGTGTTTGAGAGCACACACATGGTACACACATCTTACGCACCATTACACAAAACGCATTATCACCAAGTCAATAAACTCAATAGCAGGCACACATGAAGTGACGTGAACCTTAGTGAAATATGGCACACATCTAGCTAAGCCGTCTTTTTTTAGGCGAATTACAGAGGGCAAAAACGGTATTCCGTATCGTACAGTTTGCTTTCATGTATGTTATTCTATTGCTCTTGGATGATCTAGAAATTTGATGAAACAAGGGATGATTTCTCTGTTGAACTAAGTAACAGCAGAAGCACATTCAAGGGTGTGACGGAAAGAAATTCAGTTTTTTTTCTTCCAATGATGAAACCAAACATTTCAATCGGTACCTTATATTTACCCATAAATTACTACAAATATAAATGTTCAGTCACGGTGTGTAGTCTACGAAAATGTTGAGAGCCTTCCATCTTCCAGCAAAAGTAGTGAAATAATCAATCAGCCATTTCAACTCGTTCTTTTCAGGCTTCAGACACACTATAATATGCATGAATTACTTGCATATTTCCTGGCCAGATGCATTCCTCTAATTCTTTCTCTCCATCTTCTTTCGTTTGACAAAGACGCGACTCTGTAATGACAAGCATTTTGTATAGATTTTTGGCAAACTATGCCTGTGAATTATACGTTTGTCTGCAACTGCAGAAACCTGTTTTCGTCTTACTGTAAAACCGTCTTCTCAATGGACGAAATTCTATCGCCAGCGGGTTTAAATAAATCAAAGCTAGAATCTTAACCCTTTCCTGCCCAGATAGCAAAATGCAAGAAAAAAACAACAAAAAAGCCTGAAGGTTATCAACCGGGTCTAATGGCTGCAAAAAATATCAATATTCATAACGAAAAATTTATAATTAGTTGATAGTTAAAAAAGTCCACAAAATGTATAAAACATTGAACACCGGGTGACACAAGTATTTTAAAAATGGAACACCATGCACCAGAAGGTTAAGTGTTACTTCGTATTCTCCTAATAGAACAACCCAGACACAAAAGGGTAAATGCAAATTCTCAAATAGAAAAATGCATGTCGCGCACAAACGAGCGACATAGCCGTAAAAATAGCGGGAAGCTAGAGCTGACGTGACACGTAGGGGATTTAGGGAGAGAGTTAATTCCTGGTTATCTAGCTGGGTGAAGGAAGGGGGAGGGAGGAGGGTGATTCCATGGAAAATTGGACGAAAAAAAAAATCGAAAAATAAAAACGTAGGAAATACCTTACAGTATAAAGAAAAAAAAAAGAAGAAAAAATGGTATAAATTTAGAGTTTGTATCCCAGAGTAACTTTCCCGTTAAGGGCCGTGGCGTAAATATTAAACAGTAATTCTACCAAATTATGCCTCGAAACAGAAGTTGCGCCGCCAACACTGTGTTTGTTTAACAGTACGCTGTGTGGGCGTGACAGGATGTAGACAAGTTAAACTACAGTTGTTTAGACGGATATTTATTTACGGACACGAAAATGAAAGAGCAATTTCGTGACATGCGATGGAGATTCTGTTTGGTTCAAAAATACACTACAAACGGCGCCAGGAAAGAGCAAGAACAAACACTCGCAGACATGAGAGAGAGAGAGAGAAAAATTGTAATATTATGTCAAATTAAGGAACGATCCTGAACCAATTCCAACTTGTTTGCACTCCACTTACTATCAGCACAACAGTGCAACCATCGAGTACTGGGAAGCCGTGTCTAGGTGTGATATTTGCAAAGCGCTCACTTTAATGAAGATAATGATGCTCTTGCAGGGGAATCATGCACGGGAACTAAGGGGTTCGATTAAGTCTTGGCTCGTATTCCCCAAGGGGGAGTAATTTATTGGTCGGCCAGCGTGTAATAGTGAAAGGGGAGATAATAATTATGATACTGCCATTTAAACAAAATCCAGAAGAATGGTAGAAATATATTGAGCATAGTACAGTCACATTTACGGGAATCGTTTGAGCGGCATTTCTTTATATCTGCCTCCCTTTTCAACCCGCCACACTTGTCCACCTGCTTAGTTCTGCATGTACCGTTTAGTAGTGTAGATCTATGGCATGTACCAAAATGTCAACTCTATTATAATTGCACACATGCACTTTGTTAGGATTTATGACTGATAATTAGATACACCAATTAGATGGCAAATTGACGAGCAGAGTGGCAGACAAACATACAGAAAGAAAAATAGGAGGACAGACGACAGACGACAAATAGACAGGTAGGCAGACAGACAGGCAGGCAGGCAGACGGGTCGACAGACGACAGGCATAGATAGATAGCTAGATAGACGGACGGACGGACGGACAGACAGACAGACAGACAGACAGACAGACGGACGGACGGACGGACGGACGGACAGACAGACAGACAGACAGATAGACAGATAGACAGATAGATAGATAGACAGATCTTGATTCACACAGGCAG
Organism: Onchidella celtica; assembly: GCA_963931925.1. Lineage (NCBI taxonomy): Eukaryota > Metazoa > Mollusca > Gastropoda > Systellommatophora > Onchidiidae > Onchidella > Onchidella celtica. Next base: position 95,866,293 of record OZ007567.1, on the reverse strand, counting down.
ATATGTAGACAAATGACAGAAGAACACAGATAAACAGACTGAAAGCTAAACACACGATGGAGACAGGCAGACAAAAGCAAGTAGTAAACCTTCCCCACTACAAGCAAGCTTAATCGCCTGATTCAAAACGAAACACGCCTTTAGTAACCCTATCTCTCTGTATTCTTCTCTCTTCACTTTCAACTGTTTGACTTTTCCATGACTCGCCTACAGCATGACGATTGTGTAAATACAGCAAAGCCCCGCCCACTTACACACAGTACTTCCCGTGCAACCGTAGGCTAATATAGCCCTAACATTCCCGTTATGGAAGGTAAGTAATGCCTTTGTATTTGATCAAGCATTAATTCGCCACAAGAGATCTGTGTAATTTGTCTAGGATATGCGGTGGGCACGACCAATAATGAAGAGAGGCAGTGATTGTGATGGAGGATTGGAAGGGGGTTTGGGTGGGGGTGGGGTGGGGTGGGGGTGGGGTGGTGATGAATGTACCTTTTATTACTTCACACAATAATTTAAATATGCTAAAAATATGCCACCGGTCTCGTTCTTTTGAAACTTACAGTTTTTAGAAGGAAAAGTGCCACTAAACCAAGCCACAGAGTAAAAAAAAAAATGTTCAACAATAAATAGACAATAAATGAATAAAAGGTAAATACATAAATGAATAAATAAATAAATAGATAAATAAATAAATAATGCATCAAGCCAAAAATCCCCAGTATTTCGCCAATGGACAAAAGCAAGGCGTCACCTGATTGTGACAGTAAACTGAAAACAAAACTAAAAAAGACAAAAGCCTTTGGCCCAGGTCTCCCGGTGTTCATACACGTCGATGCCATTCTTACATCACCATAACTACTTCCGGTCATAATAACCGTGATTATCGGAGTTTCTGCAAAGCAGCAAATTAGCAGAAAACTGCGATAGCAATAAAATGTTGAGCAGTGGATAAAGGTCAGCACCTTCTCTCTACTACAGTACTTGAGACAAAAACAGTTCACCTCTATTCAGCAATCCATTGAAATGTTTCAGGAAGCGGCATTCGTTGGATTGTGTACACTGTCATGTCAGCGTGACACAACAACAACAACAAAACATCTTGTACAATTTACAGGACAGCCAACAACCAGGAAATGGTTGTCCTGTTTTTATCTGATCAAGATTGGTATTTGTGTATGAAGCAACGCTGCGTAACGTTAAATTACATAAGATAGATATATGTAAACGAAATTCTGAGGCGCGAAAAGAGGGAGGGAGGAGAATATAGTCACTTGCACAAAACACAGTTTCAGTAAGATAACAGATTTTCGGGGTCACGAAAAGTACATCTAGTAAAGAGTTCGGGCGAGTTTTCGTTAGGATGGGACGAGAACGGACCGGACAGAGATAGAGGTAAATAGAGAACGGGTGGGAACAAGAACTGGGGTGCTGATCTTTTGTGGGACTAAAGAGAATGACACGACACAAGAGGATGAACACAGGCCGTAACGCCAAGATGGGATCTCCATCCACATTCAAGGCATACATTGTCATGATGGCGTAGGAAAAATGAGACATGGAGATTTTGGGTTCTTGGCAAATATTAAGAAAATAAAATTCACAAGAAAATTTCCTGTAAACTCCACACTGCGTTTAACGACTTTCATTAACAATTTCACGAACACATTTCATTAACAAACTTCAGATTTTCACAATTTCTAACCTCTCATCTGCACGCGTAAAATCTTGGATACTTTCCTTATTTCTTTCTGACACCATGTTCCTGCGGCTTACGCCAAACATAATGTCGTCTCTGTCAGGTGTAATATGGAAGATGTCAGCACGTAGATATCGGAGACTATGAAACGACTGGACACACAGCAACATCACACAATAGCTATCCGCGGCTCGCAGTTATACGATAGACAGATAGATACAATTCTGTTGCTGGGATAGACGCAGAGCACCTATAGCTATCTGAACTGAAGAAAAAGTTGACACAGTAAAACTTTAAGTTTGAGTTTCAGACTCTCTTCTTTGGAGAGCTTAAACTTTACTCAACACAAAGTCTGGGATGGTTTCTATTTTTTTTTCGTTGGTTGTGAATACAACAACGTGACATTCGCAGGACTATTTTTGTGCTGCTCTGTAATTTTTCCTTCATACCCATCAAATAAATTGCTGCTTTTGCATTTAGATTTGCTTCCTTTACCATTTTCTATGATAGAAATTGTTATGTCGAGATGCAGCAGAATATGATTGAATATAGTTCCAAATTGCTCAAAACAATGCAGCGAGACTTGTTTTGAAGAAAAAGAAAAGAGATTCAGCCCTGCCACTTCTGCAGAGTTTTCACTGGCTGCCAGTCGAGAAAAGAATAATGTACAAATTGTCATCCATTTGTCACAAATGTGTCAATAATACTGCTCCACCGTACCTGGTTGATTTAACTGATTACTATGTCCCATTTCGTCAACTAAGATCATCATCTGACACTACAAAATTGAAAGTACCTAAAATGACTCTGTCCACTGTAGGAGAAAAGTCCTTTTCATTTCTTGGCCCTACCATCTGGAACACTCTTCCAAAGACAACCAGGGAAATTAATGACATTGGTTCTTTCAAACGCCATCTGAAGACCCATTTCTTTCAGGCAAACTAGGCTAGATGTTTTTCGGCAGCAACAAGAGTAAATATTTTTGAATTTCTTTTGTGTATGCGTGTATGTGTGTGTGTGTAAGAGTTTGTTAAAGCGCCCAGAGCTTGTCATCGACGGGGTTGGGCGCTATATAAATGCAATATATTATTATTATTATTATTACTAAGCACAAGATGCACGTTTGTATTGTCTGGAAAGACAATGGACAAAAGTTGCCGAGTACGTGCGCACTAAGCATGCAGTGTTTTCCAGAGTTACTTTACATTTAGTTCAATGTGTTTCTCTTCTGTAATGTAACAAATAGTAATTTTATACTGCCAGAAGCGAAATCCAAACATCCACTCTGTAGTTTGTACTGTACTGTTCAGTTCCAGGAAACACTGACAAGATTTCTGCAGTGAGTGACAGGTCGGAACCTGACTGATAAGCATCTGACACTTACATAAATATTAACGAATAAGTGGACCTATGCACTCGCAGTACAATAAATGTATAGGACTCAAGCAGAAATACCGTGAATCTAAGCTACTGTTGCAGCTGGAATCCTGATCTAATTGTTATGATCATGATTAATTGTCAGTGCAATGATGTGGTGGACGGTGCTGACAGGAATAAGTGTTTTATCGAACCAGTTATCATAGAACCATTTGATCTTACAGAAGCAAGCGATACTTTTGATAATGATAACAATACTATTACTCCAAGTAATCGGCTCAGGAATATTCTGGTGTCATCGAGCGTAACGCCCAATCAATCAAGTGCTGAATATTTTCTAAACACCGGGGATAAGCGGGCGATTACGAGAAGATTGAGTACCATCCAGGCGCACCCGAGAGATTTATATGATTGACTAATACTGCGGGGTCGATTAACCCAATTCTTCAGGATGGTGATCGAGAACGCCAAGAACTTAATTATAAATTTAACACCGAAACATATTAATGTTCAGCAGTTCTTGCAAACCGCAGACTTTCTGCATCCCAGTGCCAAAATGAAACTCCTTACATCAATTCTCTTTCATCCCCCATCTGTTCACCACTATCAGTTACCTATCTACAAACTAAACTGCCGTTCATCCATCCATCTTTATGATGGGACAGAAAGAGAGACCGCGCAAATGCTACAGTAAAAAAGAAAAGAACAGAAAAGAAATGAAAAACAGCAGAAAACCCGGATATGATCTTGTTTTGTTCACTAGCTCAACAGATAGTTGTTGGACGCTTCTAGTAGGGTCCCCTTCTGTCCTAGCACTGTCTATCGTCTCCTTCTGTCCTAGCATTGTCTATCGTCTCCTTCTGTCCTAGCATTGTCTATCGTCTCCTTCTGTCCTAGCACTGTCTATCGTCCCCTTCTGTCCTAGCACTGTCTATCGTCTCCTTCTGTCCTAGCATTGTCTATCGTCTCCTTCTGTCCTAGCATTGTCTATCGTCTCCTTCTGCCCTAGCACTGTCTATCGTCTCCTTCTGTCCTAGCATTGTCTATCGTCTCCTTCTGTCCTAGCACTGTCTATCGTCTCCTTCTGTCCTAGCACTGTCTATCGTCTCCTTCTGTCCTAGCACTGTCTATCGTCTCCTTCTGCCCTAGCACTGTCTATCGTCTCCTTCTGCCCTAGCATTGTCTATCGTCTCCTTCTGTCCTAGCACTGTCTATCGTCTCCTTCTGCCCTAGCATTGTCTATCGTCTCCTTCTGTCCTAGCACTGTCTATCGTCTCCTTCTGTCCTAGCACTGTCTATCGTCTCCTTCTGTCCTAGCATTGTCTATCGTCTCCTTCTGTCCTAGCATTGTCTATCGTCTCCTTCTGTCCTAGCACTGTCTATCGTCTCCTTCTGTCCTAGCACTGTCTATCGTCTCCTTCTGCCCTAGCACTGTCTATCGTCTCCTTCTGTCCTAGCATTGTCTATCGTCTCCTTCTGTCCTAGCACTGTCTATCGTCTCCTTCTGTCCTAGCATTGTCTATCGTCTCCTTCTGTCCTAGCACTGTCTATCGTCTCCTTCTGCCCTAGCACTGTCTATCGTCTCCTTCTGTCCTAGCATTGTCTATCGTCTCCTTCTGTCCTAGCACTGTCTATCGTCTCCTTCTGTCCTAGCACTGTCTATCGTCTCCTTCTGTCCTAGCACTGTCTATCGTCTCCTTCTGCCCTAGCACTGTCTATCGTCTCCTTCTGTCCTAGCACTGTCTATCGTCCCCTTCTGTCCTAGCACTGTCTATCGTCTCCTTCTGTCCTAGCATTGTCTATCGTCTCCTTCTGTCCTAGCATTGTCTATCGTCTCCTTCTGCCCTAGCACTGTCTATCGTCTCCTTCTGTCCTAGCATTGTCTATCGTCTCCTTCTGTCCTAGCACTGTCTATCGTCTCCTTCTGTCCTAGCACTGTCTATCGTCCCCTTCTGTCCTAGCACTGTCTATCGTCTCCTTCTGTCCTAGCATTGTCTATCGTCTCCTTCTGTCCTAGCACTGTCTATCGTCTCCTTCTGTCCTAGCATTGTCTATCGTCTCCTTCTGTCCCAGCATTGTCTATCGTCTCCTTCTGTCCTAGCACTGTCTATCGTCCCCTTCTGTCCTAGCACTGTCTATCGTCTCCTTCTGTCCTAGCATTGTCTATCGTCTCCTTCTGTCCTAGCATTGTCTATCGTCTCCTTCTGCCCTAGCACTGTCTATCGTCTCCTTCTGTCCTAGCATTGTCTATCGTCTCCTTCTGTCCTAGCACTGTCTATCGTCTCCTTCTGTCCTAGCACTGTCTATCGTCTCCTTCTGTCCTAGCACTGTCTATCGTCTCCTTCTGTCCTAGCATTGTCTATCGTCTCCTTCTGTCCTAGCACTGTCTATCGTCCCCTTCTGTCCTAGCATTGTCTATCGTCTCCTTCTGTCCTAGCACTGTCTATCGTCTCCTTCTGTCCTAGCACTGTCTATCGTCTCCTTCTGTCCTAGCACTGTCTATCGTCTCCTTCTGCCCTAGCATTGTCTATCGTCTCCTTCTGTCCTAGCACTGTCTATCGTCTCCTTCTGTCCTAGCACTGTCTGTCGTCTCCTTCTGCCCTAGCACTGTCTATCGTCTCCTTCTGCCCTAGCATTGTCTATCGTCTCCTTCTGCCCTAGCATTGTCTATCGTCTCCTTCTGTCCTAGCATTGTCTATCGTCTCCTTCTGTCCTAGCACTGTCTATCGTCTCCTTCTGTCCTAGCACTGTCTATCGTCTCCTTCTGTCCTAGCACTGTCTATCGTTTCCTTCTGTCCTAGCACTGTCTATCGTCTCCTTCTGTCCTAGCATTGTCTATCGTCTCCTTCTGCCCTAGCACTGTCTATCGTCTCCTTCTGCCCTAGCACTGTCTATCGTCTCCTTCTGTCCTAGCACTGTCTATCGTCTCCTTCTGCCCTAGCATTGTCTATCGTCTCCTTCTGCCCTAGCATTGTCTATCGTCTCCTTCTGTCCTAGCACTGTCTATCGTCTCCTTCTGTCCTAGCACTGTCTATCGTCTCCTTCTGTCCTAGCACTGTCTATCGTCTCCTTCTGTCCTAGCACTGTCTATCGTCTCCTTCTGTCCTAGCACTGTCTATCGTCTCCTTCTGTCCTAGCACTGTCTATCGTTTCCTTCTGTCCTAGCACTGTCTATCGTCTCCTTCTGTCCTAGCATTGTCTATCGTCTCCTTCTGCCCTAGCATTGTCTATCGTCTCCTTCTGCCCTAGCATTGTCTATCGTCTCCTTCTGTCCTAGCATTGTCTATCGTCTCCTTCTGTCCTAGCACTGTCTATCGTCTCCTTCTGCCCTAGCACTGTCTATCGTCTCCTTCTGCCCTAGCATTGTCTATCGTCTCCTTCTGTCCTAGCATTGTCTATCGTCTCCTTCTGTCCTAGCATTGTCTATCGTCTCCTTCTGCCCTAGCATTGTCTATCGTCTCCTTCTGTCCTAGCATTGTCTATCGTCTCCTTCTGTCCTAGCATTGTCTATCGTCTCCTTCTGCCCTAGCACTGTCTATCGTCTCCTTCTGCCCTAGCACTGTCTATCGTCTCCTTCTGTCCTAGCATTGTCTATCGTCTCCTTCTGCCCTAGCATTGTCTATCGTCTCCTTCTGTCCTAGCATTGTCTATCGTCTCCTTCTGCCCTAGCATTGTCTATCGTCTCCTTCTGTCCTAGCACTGTCTATCGTCTCCTTCTGCCCTAGCACTGTCTATCGTCTCCTTCTGTCCTAGCATTGTCTATCGTCTCCTTCTGCCCTAGCATTGTCTATCGTCTCCTTCTGTCCTAGCATTGTCTATCGTCTCCTTCTGTCCTAGCACTGTCTATCGTCTCCTTCTGTCCTAGCACTGTCTATCGTCTCCTTCTGTCCTAGCACTGTCTATCGTTTCCTTCTGTCCTAGCACTGTCTATCGTCTCCTTCTGTCCTAGCATTGTCTATCGTCTCCTTCTGCCCTAGCATTGTCTTTTGTCTCGTTTCTTCCTAGCACAACGTGACCGTTATCGTGTCGATGTTCTTACTCCAAACTCAAACTCAAGCTCTGAGACAATCTCAGGGAACAAGAAACCAAGATAATTATGCCAAAATTTGATGGTGAAACGTACATAAACGATGCTATAGAGGGATTACAGGGGCAAAAAGTAGTAATCCTGAAACACAATGCTGGGAGATGAGGAATGAGGTGAAACAACGTCATGGAGAAGTGAGGAAAGCAAATATGAGAGAAAATAATAAGGAGGAGATGGTGAAATTAGAAGCGGGAAATGACAGAAGGAAGGAGGTAAAGACATCATGAACCAACCAACAAGTCACTGTAAGTTTGCTAACGGAGATTGTCCTCAATAACATTTTCGTGAGGACACAATATGAATATTACAAGGACGAGACTTTAGGAGTGTCCATGTGCAACAGGGGGCCGTAGGCGCTGCCCCCTCCCCTCGGCAAGCTAGTCCTTTAGTTAGCAAATTATTATACTAAATGCACGGCTCGGCGATTAACACATAGAACGTGAAACTGATGTGAGAATAAAGCTGTGTAATTCATGTGATACTCCTTCCATATTTTCATTCGGTAAACACAGTTTCGGTACGCCATGTGTCTTCCCGTCAGAGGATCAGACAGAAATGACTGGACAGACAAATTACAAGGTCATGTGAAAAGCAATATAAGATTGAATTAAAAACGGTAACATTTGCCTACATACCTTACACAATAAAAAGAGTAAAGTTTCCTTACTTCCGTCTGAAAAAACCACACGAACTGAACCATTAGTTATAATTATGTTTCCTCATCCACAGAGCTCAGTGAGAAAGGTTGTACAGCATTTCTCATAAACACTCAACATTTAAACTGTCTCGAGTGAAATTTCAATCAACAGCAGGAAAATCCAAATCCTCAGCATCCGGTTGAAGCTGACAAATACTGTACTTCAAAACATACTCCAACACTGAAAAATGATCTTTAGCGCTATAGCAGAGACATCCTCACTGAAGCGAATCTTCACATAATGAAACTGAAGGGAATGAGCACGACTTCCTGAATGAAAGTAAACAATCATGAACAACACAAAACATATCCACAAACATCCTCACTGAAGAAAGCACTAGTACATAAAGGCGTCACAACAGTCCTGAATGAAACCTTCACCCGCACTCCAATTCATGCGCCAAGGCTCTTTGTTTTAACCTGCAGTGCACATGCTATTGTAAAAAATATCCGCTGACTCACTGCATTATTTCAGCATCACGTAATTTACGGTCAAGCCCACAAAATTGACGAGCTCTGAAATCCACATTAATTTTGTGAAAGCAAAATCAACAGAGCGCAGAACCAAAAAAAGACGTATAGACGTCATGAAAATAAAAGACAGTATGTTGTTACCTTTTATCTGCTGTTGGAAAGTAATAAAAACACACTCCTAATTCTTACTACAACACTGCCGAAAATATCATTCTATTCCTACTCATTGCCTTGAGAAAGTTTTATCATTCTGATAACAGTTCTAATAATAATGAAACTACCCTACTTTGTTCTCGAACAAGTAGTGACAAAATATGTGTTGTTCGCCTGTGCAGATTTATCTCTTTATCGTTTCTAATCGTATTGTGCAAGTATTTCACACCCGACTGTCTCTCTCTTAACTACAGTGAGAACTCCGCAACTTCCACCCGTCTATTGGCTACACAAGATCACAAGGAGATCGAGCATACCGCGCACTCTCGGCTCAACCCGGCGTCGATTTTGAAACCGAGGGGAAAACAAGATAGACAGAGAAAAAAAAAAAAAGTCGGGCGCAGAACCCGTGAACTTTTCATTGTTGACACACCATGTGACCATGCATTCTATTGCAGCTGCGAGAACACCCGCCCGGAGAGCTGTGCGTGGGACTTTGGGGCAAAGCGGAGAAAACAAGGCTTATGTAAGGCTTATAAGGTTTGAAGAAAGAAACCCTTACTCCCTGTACCACTCCCTAAGTTTAATTATCTGATGCCTTCGAATTACCACTCTACAAGATCATTGTATGCAAGAGCGACAAGTATGCCAGCTTTGTGTCGGAGTTTTTCACTGTTGTCTATACATGTACTTGTAGGCCCTATGTGGGTGTACAATTTGTATGCCGCGTGTCTCGTTCACAATGACGTTTAAAAACATACCGATGTTCTTTTTCACACAGAAATGTTTCCAAATTTGGCCCACAAAAAGTTGAGGTGGGCGGCAGCAGACCTGTTGTTCAGGCCAACCACAGACCTGTTGTTCAGGCCAACCACAGACCTGTTGTTCAGGCCAACCACAGACCTGTTGTTCAGGCCAACCACAGACCTGTTGTTCAGGCCAACCACAGACATGTTGTTCAGGCCAACCACAGACCTGTTGTTCAGGCCAACCACAGACCTGTTGTTCAGGCCAACCACAGACATGTTGTTCAGGCCAACCACAGACCTGTTGTTCAGGCCAACCACAGACCTGTTGTTCAGGCCAACCACAGACCTGTTGTTCAGGCCAACCACAGACCTGTTGTTCAGGCCAACCACAGACATGTTGTTCAGGCCAACCACAGACATGTTGTTCAGGCCAACCACAGACCTGTTGTTCAGGCCAACCACAGACATGTTGTTCAGGCCAACCACAGACATGTTGTTCAGGCCAACCACAGACATGTTGTTCAGGCCAACCACAGACATGTTGTTCAGGCCAACCACAGACATGTTGTTCAGGCCAACCACAGACATGTTGTTCAGGCCAACCACAGACATGTTAAACATGTCTCAAAATAAGAAAAGAACAAGAAGAACGCCAAAGCCATGTTCATTCACAGTGAAGCTCGTCTGAAAGTTGTCAGTTTCCACAACATACCAGCTTACAAGAGTTAAGCTGAAAGTTGTCAGTTTCCACAACATACTAGCTTACAAGAGTTAAGCTGAAAGTTGTCAGTTTCCACAACATACCAGCTTACAAGAGTTAAGCTGAAAGTTGTCAGTTTCCACAACATACCAGCTTACAAGAGTTAAGCTGAAAGTTGTCAGTTTCCACAACATACCAGCTTACAAGAGTTAAGCTGAAAGTTGTCAGTTTCCACAACATACCAGCTTACAAGAGTTAAGCTGAAAGTTGTCAGTTTCCACAACATACCAGCTTACAAGAGTTAAGCTGAAAGTTGTCAGTTTCCACAACATACCAGCTTACAAGAGTTAAGCTGAAAGTTGTCAGTTTCCACAACATACCAGCTTACAAGAGTTAAGCTGAAAGTTGTCAGTTTCCACAACATACCAGCTTACAAGAGTTAAGCTGAAAGTTGTCAGTTTCCACAACATACAAGAGTTAAGCTGAAAGTTGTCAGTTTCCACAACATACCAGCTTACAAGAGTTAAGCTGAAAGTTGTCAGTTTCCACAACATACCAGCTTACAAGAGTTAAGCTGAAAGTTGTCAGTTTCCACAACATACAAGAGTTAAGCTGAAATCATTTTGAAATGTTACCGATTTGGATTCAAGATAAACATAATTAGCAAAGCTCAGTCGTGGGTCGTTTTGATTAGTATACATTTAAGCCTTTATCGTAATCCTTGGCCTGATTCCCCAGCAAAAGCGATTTGTGTAACTTTCTCCAGATTGTATTACCCAGACAACTAATGAAACCATACTTTTGTCAAAATCTGGTATTGTAGTGACACAACATTTAAACCTTACGCGGGTCTTGGCCTCGCCGATTTGACAGTCTGGGGAGTTAACTTTCACGGCTCGGACCAAACTTGGCCGAATGGATTGTTCATCTTATTCATATTGAAACACCGACATACTTCTGATTTTAAAAAGAAACATGTATTCAATAAAACTTTTCTTTTCCACACACAGACATTGACAAACAGTTTAGTTTTGTTTCACTATGAAACCCAAAGCATTGTGAAAATGCTTATTTTCATAATCTGACATTTAGAAATGTTCATGAATATTAGGAAATAAAAACACCAACGAATACTTCGGTCAGAAAAATGTTCAAGCTGAAATCCGAAATGAGTGCAAAAAACAGAAGACCTGAAAATGTCAAGGATTATGGAGGGATGAGTGAGTGAGTGAGTAGAGGAGAGGCGGCGGACTTGTTCACTCCACAAGTTATCCAAGTGGCAAAACAACTGCTCCAGCTAATCCTGAGACTACAGCCGGATTGAAACCAGCGGTTTTCAGATTGCTCAGAGGGACACTGTACTCCCTGGTGTAAATCTCCCGTCATTCCCTGCTCTAAGTAATCACATCCAGAGACATTGCATGGTAAGTAACACTGCATACACTGCACAGCTGTTTACTTCTCTGGTCAATTATTACAGACGTCACTTATACAGCTATTTCATTACATCTATGTCCTCCTCATTACTGCTGCAACTTTTAACTGACACGGTTATCATGTTAATATACAACAGAACACGTACACAAACTTGAACACAAACTTTATCGTTGCAGTTTCTCAACATTACCAGTTTTACTTTACCAACAACAGTGATTCCTCTACAAATACTACGCCTGTCACAGCAACAACTAGGGCTTAAACAAAGGCCCTTTGGGAGCCCAAGAAAGAATAACGAAAATAGGCCAGAAAAAAAAGAGAGAAGAAAACGAACAAGAGCTACAAAACTAGGGGAAAATGCCAATGGCAGAAATCCTATCTAAAAAAAAAAAAAATCTCAACACGCAACAACTAAGACACCACCCTGCAACTACGACTACTCCTAGGCCTATCCACTACAACTGCTATCACTCTTTCAAATTTGTGCAAAGCTTCAAATAAAACACATACAACTGCTTGTTACTGAAAACACTGCTACTACCACGATGGTTTTTAGCTCACAAACACAGCCACAATTTTTGTCGCGTTTCTACCACTCATGCACCACATTCACTGCTAACCGGACCACAAAGGTGATTCACTGCACACAAGCAGTGACGACCATATCACCGCCCCCAACACTGCATCTTACAGAGATGACGCATTCATAGTCTAACTCTTCTTGCCGTTAATTACTTTGCTCACGTATCGTCTTTTTCATCTACGCAAACTTCCTCTTTCCCCTTAACTCTGCGATACAACTCAGATTACAGTGGCTTTGCCCAACTCACAGAGATCTATGGATTTGTACTACCTTGCACATCAAGCAGATTCAGTAGGAGTTACAATGATTGTTGTTTGAGCTTTTATTATTTTTTTTTTTTCATGATTTGCGCATTGTGTGGATTATTCGACGGTCGCAAAACATTTATTTCTCTACTGTTATCTAGCCTATTTGGTTCGCAGCTCTATTTTGCTTCTTCATGCCAAATTTCAGATACATCCCTCCAGTAGTTTTCGAGCTTACTGGTAGCAAAGGGTTAATTTGTTCTTCTGTCAAATAGATTCTTTTTTGCCCCTCCTTCCTCCTTTTCTTTCTACCCCTCCTTCCTTGCTGCCTTGACGGTGTATTTCTGCTTCCTTCTTTCTTTCTTTAATGTTCTCTGTCACTCTTTTATGAGCTTTAGTTGGCCATGGTAAATAAATGCTTCATGCTCAGTGATCCGTGGTCTGGAACATGGGATATATAAGCTGAGAACCTCTTAAGCCAAACATGATTTGAGTGGCACCAGTACAGACAGGACGTTGGACCTGTTGCACCGAGTCTGCCCGTACGAAGGCCACGGTCTGACCGAGTCCCAGCCACGCCAAGGAATGTTCTGAACGCGACAAAAACAAGACAGTGGACACACAAGTGAGCCAGCTCAAAATCTACGAGATAACAGACCTGGATTACTTCACACCACTAGCGCTGGCGCACACTCGCTGTACGTAATGAAAAGGCAGCCAATGTAAATGACCGTATTCGTTACGTCACGGATTGGCGCTAGTGTAGTTGTCACGGTGTAGTTAGAGACTTAGGACGTTTACAATAACATTATTTAGCATGGCCAAGTGACCGGATAGATGCAACTGCGTGAAAACTGATTAATCCCAACGATGACACTATAGCGCATATAGGCCTTGGTATTTACAGAAAGATTTATTTATTTCATGGCTGCGCCTCCCACACCAGTGACATCTGAACCACAATATCGTTGTATTTCCGGATGCCCGGTTTAGTTGGGGGATTAGGCTTTACGATTTCATGAAAATTTTACTGCAAAACAACCGGTAACCCTATGCTTAAGTCATGCCGTTATTAGGGTAGCGTGGTCTCATTACAAAGCCAAATAAAAGGAAATGCTAGCAGTGGCTTATAATGCAAAATACCTCACGCCGTATCAGAATAACAGATTTTTACTTTGGCTGGTATAAAATTCTCTTACAGGGCGAAACCACAAAGTCTGGCCGAACAAATACACCGAAATACAAACATTTTTATTACAGTTAAGACATTACATTCTTAAAGTCTTAAACTGTTCACTGAAGATAATGCCACGCGAACAGAGATCCGATTGCATGGTGCACAGGTTTTATTGCACCACTGTCGCCACAACTTTTGCTTCTAGAATTAATTTTACAGGAAACTACGTTCTGATTTTTATATTTTACTTACTGTGACACTAAAATTTTTGATCCGAAGTGCATCATACGAAGTGCATCATATTATTTTGTATTTGTGTATTTTGAGAGTTTGTGTATAAATCAGACGTACAACCCTTTTATCTGTTGGTTGCTGTTGCTGTTCACAGCTAGAAAACCCCTGAAAACTCTCGCCCTGCCCTCGCTCTCTCTCCCCTTTCATGCTGAGTTGAAGACTTACGATAAGGGTATTAGACTGGAGCAAGTAATGCTGCAACATGCTCGACAAGGATTAGAGGCGGCCAATTACATTTTCTTGTGTGGTCTTCACACAGAGCTCTAGGTTTCCTTCCGAGAGACAGCCAAGTCACAAGTGATCCACGCCAAGACTCTTTACTTTCAGGAACCTTAAAAATCATATTGTTAGTTTTTTGTTGTAACAATGTAATTAATGTTACCTGAACAAGGAGAAAATAATAATAACAATAGTAAAACCCCCCCCCCCCCCCCCCGTTCTCCCCAAACACTTCCATTCTCTGGTCGCCATAACTTTAATCCTTTACTGACCAAACGAACTCAGGATTTTTTCTTTCATTTAACGCCTTCAAATCCAAATGACCTCGTAAATTGTAACAAGGAAGTCAGTAATGACTTATAGAAAAGCATAAATTGTGCTGCCCACACGTCATAACACAGTACTTATACTTCACCACCATCTTTTTAGTTATTCAGTAAACATTTTGCCATGTAAAAGTCCTGACTCGGCTAGAAAAGAGTGAAAAAACCCGTTCCTTCCCAACTACAAACTGCCCATCATCCCAAATTAAAACAATCATAAGCACGGCCATGAGAGCAAACAGACACAAAGACAATGTGAATGATGACGATACAGGACATGATAACATTGAAGAGAAGACGAACAACAAAAACATCAACGATAAGAGAAAATGTCACAAGCCGCGATCTTAGATCTTGTTTGTTCTATCTCCGTTTTCTGAAAGAAAACAAAAAAACTGAAGATTTTTTAGTATGTAGAAGAGCTTTAACAAGTGCACACTCTGACACTAAAATTGTTTAAAATGAGTTGTGACAATTATCTAGCTGTTTCACAGTTCCGATTTATTCTAACTCCTTAAGCTGAGTTTTCATGTCTACGGCAACGGCAACTTAAATGTCAAAAACCCTTCACGTCGTGAAATAGAAAGAATATTTTCATTTGTACACAGGAAAACAATCTTTCTGTTCACCATTTGGTAGATTTTTGACGTTTCCGCTCCCTGGTACACATGAAAACACTGCTTTATCATAATAATTAAAAGCCGCAAACGTTTAACTTCGAATTTCTCAATAGTGCAAAAAAGTGGAGTCGGAACAAGCAAGAACTAAGTTCTTGACATGATTTCAAGATATTCTCATGTTGAAGTTAGACCGCATGTCTTCTGTGTAAACCACGTCTAACTGTATAAAGTCAAAATACGGGCTGGCAAAACTGGAAACAACAATTCCATCTATGAATAAATAATCCGGAGATGTTGACCGCCCTGAAGGTTTGCAAAACGGTATTCTTCTCTAGAACAGCTACACCTGGGATATAAACAAATTTGGTCCTGCAAGAGAGGTGGCATCTGTACAGAGGGCGCACGACCTGGTACCTGTCGTTTACTGTCTTTACAATCACTGTTTCAGGATATAACATTTTTTTTTCGGGATAGAATCACTCAAAGCTTCTTAAAATGTGTGTAGAGCAGTAATAAGCAATAAACAACTGAATATGTCAAACTGTCCAATGTGAGATAGTGAGTAACAAAAACTACTCTTAGACAAAAATCAGCTAGAAATGGGGTTAATACTTTCACTACGTGGCTTTAAATACTGATACCGTCAGTCTTAATAAACAATACAAAAATGCAATAAAGTGATACAATATTCGAACATCAGATTCTGAAGACGGTTAAAGGCAAGTTCCGTCTGTGGAAAAACACCATTAAATTTAAACCAAAGTTGAATATTAAAACAGAATGAAGAGTCGAGTAGGCGCCTAAATAGCACAAAATGAGCATGATACAAAACCTCCCAAGTGACCCTTTATGTGCCATGTTTTTCCCTTCAAGTTCCCTTATTTCTCCTCTGCGCCCCCCCCCCCCACCCCCCAAAAAAACACCAAACAAACAAAACAAAATACAACAACACCACAAAGATGACATCGGGCGTCATACCCATGACGCAACCACGACCGTGTTATTGGATCTTAAGAGCTGTGTTATTCGGCGTAAGTGAAGTTATTTCCAGTCAAAGTGCATTTAATTTAATTTGACAGGCATCATAAACTTTTCACGGTATTGCCCACGTACAATATTGACATCCTTTTGAAAAGAAAAAAGAAATCCCCCCATGATGCTAATTTTATCACAATGCTACATTCTCCTGGCATAAATCGACCATCAAAATTTTCCATTGGATTAACGACTGATTCAGCTGTCAGTGGTCTGCCTTATTTGTCTGTCTATCTGTCAACCTATCTTTCTGACGCGACTGTTTTTTTTTTTGTTCCTCATGTAAATCCATTTGTATTTTGATTTTATGTGTCAGGATAATATATAATACCCTGCTTGACTACAGAATGTAAGAAGTGGAAACTTTCTTAAATGAAGAGAAACTTTGAGACAGAAGGACACGCCGAGTGTTAAAATAAAAAAAATTAAAGAAAACGGCAAAAACCAACACACATACACACAGAAAGAGAGAGAAGGGGAGAGAGAGAGAGAGAGAGAGAGAGAGGGAGAGAGAGAGAGAGAGAGAGAGAGAGAAAGAGAGAGAGGGGGAGAGAGAGAGAGTGGGGGGAGTCACGGAGAGAGAGCGAGAGAGAGATAGAGAGAGAGAAAGGGAGAGAGAGAGAGAGAGAGAGAGAGAGAGAGAGAGAGAGAGAGAGAGAGAGAGAGAGAGAATAATCGAATGCAAAAAAAACAAGACAGAAAAGATGTGCAAAATATTCAGATACACCCGTGCCACATATTTTCTTATTGTTTACGGTCGGTTACATTCCTGACTGTTGACTGCAATTTAATTTTCTCCAACACGGCATGAAATATGTTCTTCATGGCTGCCTTTATTCTTCCTGATCTATTTATCGTTAACAGTTACGCCCACTTGTCTATTTTCTTTTCTGCATGGCCGTACAATACTGTTTGAAAAGCGTCGTAGGTGGACTTTTTGGAAGTTAATCTGATTGGTTCGGCATTTTTTACACACTTTCGCACACACACATACACACACACACACATTACATACTCACTCAGATGTATACAAACATCGAATATTTCAATATACTGGTTTTTTTCCAAACACTAGACGATAAACGAATTCTTTTTAATAAAACCTAAAATGTCTTTTGGTGGTACTGATCTGATATCGGCCGGTACCCTAATCCTAACCCGGTGTGATACGACTACCAATTCAAAACTTGTCATGTGAGTCAAGGATAATTTTGAAAGTAAGGTACATTATTATTATAATTACATTGCTTTTATACTTTAGGCAGCTGAAATTACATATTCACAATATTCTTAGCTGCACAAAGACTCCCTAAAGAGTCTAACAAAAGGGGTTAATTTATCACCTTTTATTTCTCCCAATAAATGGAAATTCCACACATATAGATTACCCTTAAGTGAACGACTTACGACGTTCTTATGCAAGGACGCTGTTGCATCCACGATTGACGTCATCCGTGGAAAAACCAATTCACTTTCCTTTCGTCACGGTATTTCAATTACGTCTCAACCTCACGACATATTCTATGGAGAAGTTTAGAGGACTGGCATGCTTGAACCTGTAACAAAGTTCTTCACAATAGGACTTCCTGGTGCTTGACATGCAGCATTTGAAAACAACTCTAAATCACGTGGTCTGCATCAGCGCTTCCCAAAGTGCTCTCCACAAGCCTTTCTCCGGAGTTCCTGGACAATTCCACAATATTGCCGTGCCACACGAAACATTTCAGAGAAGCCAAGATCTTAGGGGTCATTCACCGGGAATCATACTCATTAAAAGACAATCGGCGCCGGACTATATCTAGGTCCAAGTGTCCGAGACAATTCAAAGTAAGGTTCAATGCATCATTCTGTTTTCAAAGTAATTTCCCGATTTTGCTTTTTGTTTTTTGAAGCCCTTGGACTTACTTTGTTACTGCTCCTGATTGGTCTTGGATGCGTTTTGTCACCGAGTTCCGCCAAATCTGGACCTTGTTAAAAGACGGCCGTTGCCCCAAAAGTTCGGCAAACTCTGGCCCGAAATTATAAACAACATCTTTCCTTTACACTGATGGATCAACAAACTCTTAATTTGTGCAATATTTGGTTTCGCAATGATCTCTCAAAATTACTTCTCCATCAACGTAAATGAATGCATATTATAACACCCAGCATTTTCTCTCCAAAAACTTTTCTGTATTGGACAACAAATCCCGCGTATCAAATTACTGTTGTCAGTAGAAATAAAATCATTGAGTATATTCTGGAAAACGAAAATAAAAGCGACTGTGCACGTTGCCAATACACATGTAGAGTGAATTATTTAACGAACTGGGTATTTCCGCCCTAACATACCAAAAATCGAGAGGGAATGCTACCCCTCAGTCCCGAATTAAGAGTCACCACTGTATTATTCTAGATCCATATCATGTCACAGAGAGTTTACGAAGTATTTTGCAACGACCTTGAGTTTCTGAACAGGGGCTGTCAACAAAATATTTACGCTCGATTCTGGCGATTGTTCTTTTTTTTAACCCCCCTCCTATAAGCTTTTTATACCCCTAGCTACACAAATATCCCTCTTGTACGAAGCTATGGCCTTCGGAATATGGAGTATCCCAAATTTGCGGTGGCATTTTGCATGGAGTATTTGCCTGTTTCACTAGAAAAAGATATTTGATCCGTATTGCCGATGTATACTCCTTTACCCCCCTCTTTCTTTTAAGAATCTTTTTCAAAAATCATAACCAGGATTAAAAATCTCACGTACGCTTCCAAGAATCCCCCTCCCCCCCCCCCCCTCCGCCATGCACACTTTTCACAGAATTATGCAGCAGGAAACGCCCCAACGCCCTCCGTATGTACGGAACTTCATTGATAGTGTAAGACATAAAACACAGGATTATTTACTTAAGCCGCTTCCACTGTCACGGACACAATGCAAAATTAATTGTTTTCAAGCACCCCGGAATATCAACTTTCAGGAAGTACATGATCTTCAGATCTTCTTCTTCTTCTTGTCCTTCTTCTGCGACCTTCGTGTCAGTCATCCGTAGACCAGGAAGCCAGTGGCCTCTATGAAAGACGCCGTGAGTTCAACTTCCCCCACAGACCCACAGGGCTTCGATAATTATACGGTTGAGATAATCACAGACTGAAGTGACCTTAAAGGAAGTTTCCTGCTATTAAGTTACTCGCTTTTCAGTAAGTTGAAGGCCCAGATTTAAAAAAAGAAAAGACAGAAAGAAGAGCTGTTACCATCGTGACTCTGATTTGATCCAGCATGCTATTTGGTTGACCAGGAAGTCGAACTATTACATAAACCAACGACAAACAACCATTCCATTACCACCGTTCGTGGGCGTAGGCAAATACTATTAATTCCGATAACAGATTGCGTACCCCATAAAAGCCTATTATCATTGATTGAGCTGTTTGATTTGGTGATTCAGTGCTATAAATAAGCTCTTAGCAGAGATTATGGGTTGTAATGAATGGGCTGGTTGAGAGACCCAGAGTAAAAGCTGCCGTCTGAAAAATTCGAACCATTTTCTAAGCGCGATAAACGGTTTCTTTTATCACCAGTTCCATTCCAGCTACAGACAGTGAAGGCAATACTACTATCTCTCTTGTTTGGCACATCCATTGTCCGTCATATTAAGAAGACGACCAGCCTTTGACAAGTGTCTCTTTTTTTCTTAGCATGACGTCGTTGGACAGTGCCATGTCTTGCATAACTATTGGATAATACTAACACCTGCCTACCGAAAGCTGCCAAAAAGAAAGAAAATATATAAAAGCTCATACAGGAGAGATAAAGGAAGGTGGGTTGGCGCAAACTTTATCAATTTTAAAGCTGCAGTATTTTGCATATTAATACCGTAAACCGATAAACCAGCAAAGCAACTTGTACACTGCACTGAAAAGAAAATATGTTATAATTACTGTAAAATCTTCAACGTCCCATTCATATTTATCTTAATGACAAAACTTGTCATCTTCAGATCTACCCATCATTTGGCATTCCGCAGTTTCTGTCTCGGGGCTGACTTACTGGACTAATTCATCACATGGATTTCACCTGCATCAAGAATTACCAACACCTGCTAGCTTAGAGATTGATCTACGTGTCTGTCAGCTCATTGTCTAGCTGGGCTATCCGTTCAGCCACCCATTTGTCCTGCTCACAGATCTCTCACATCACACACTTTCAGACACATCCTTTCTACCTAGCTAGCTAGCTAGCTACCTACCTACTTGCCTAC
Source organism: Onchidella celtica (assembly GCA_963931925.1). Lineage (NCBI taxonomy): Eukaryota > Metazoa > Mollusca > Gastropoda > Systellommatophora > Onchidiidae > Onchidella > Onchidella celtica. Next base: position 95,846,183 of record OZ007567.1, on the reverse strand, counting down.
CTACCTACTTACCTACCTACCTACCTGCCCACCTATCTACCAACTTACGTACCTACCTACCTACCTACCTAACTACCTACCATGAACCTTACCATCCATAGGCTCAACTTTTCCTATTCACGAGCTACCACACTGACATTTTCACTCACCATAGCATAGATCACTTAACTATCCACTTACCAACCAGTTTCTCCACCCACCCACCCAACCAACTCCCCAGCCCACCTGTGCAACATGCAAGAAACAAACTATAAAAACAATGACATAATGACACTTCTGAGCTCTGCCTACATCAAGTACTCACTCACATGTTTCTTCATAGCATTCTGCCAATGCTATAATGAAAACCATTCTCTGAGCAAAGCAGATCTAAACCAGAACACACACGATCACTATAATTGGGGTTGTCTTTCCCATTAGTAGGCCGGCAGACACAGAAACAGATCGGCCGCGACACAAACAGGAAAGATGATATTAAAGAGACATTGATCGGCAGTTTATGTTAGCATTTAGTGTGAACATGGCGGCCTCACGTGGTCCGGTAATCTAGGTCTGGGAATACATGCTTTTTCTTTCTCTATCTGTCTGTTTGTTTGTGTATCTGTCTGTCTGCCTGTCTGCCTGCCTGTCTGTTTGTCTGCCTGCCTGCCTGTCTGTCTGTATGTATGTCTGTCTATCAGTTCCGTCCGCCCGTCCATCCATCCATTGTCTGCCCGTATCTATCTATCTATCTATCTATCTATCTATCTATCTATCTATCTATCTATCTATCTATCTATCTATCTATCTATCTATCTATCTATCTATCTATCTATCTATCTATCTATCTATCTATCTATCGCAGTTGTCGAACTGCTTTTCTCTAACATTCTGTCTACAGGACAGAACAGGTAATAGAATGTCAACACTTTGCATCAATTCCCCGATATTGCCATTACTTAAATAGCTGACAGACACCCATTAGCGCTGTGTAAACGCACTGAGTGATATTCATAGAATAAGTATCAGTAGAGGTTACATGATCTGTAAATATTGACTATTTAATGTCATAATTCCTCTTTTCAATTTTCACTACATCTAGATCTAGCTTAAAGTGTTCTTGAGCTAGAAATGCTACTGCAATGTTGTTCAGGATTTCTCTAGTGCGAAAGTCTCGACTGAACAGAGATCGTTTTTCAAACATGCATGATAAGCTAAAACAGATTTAGACATTGCATGTTAAAATTGATGCGATGCTCAACTTTGGAATTCAAATATTTACTGGCAAACCCTGTTTTTAAGAGAAATCAAACCCCCGATAAGCTAAGATTTTATCTTACCACCGATTGAACAAACAGAACTTAAAGTGAAGACATTTTTCACCACTGCTCAAACGTTATAGCAACTATCTTCTCCAGCTTCAAGCAATGACAAATTTCTCTCACTTAGAAACGCGTATTTTCTCAGTAAACATTAACCTCGCTTAAGGTTTGAAACTACAGATAGAAGGTGAATAATATTGTTTATCACTTATCACATTGGGAAATCAATGGACGTTGACATCTGAGATAAGGGCATTTTTGTATCTCCATCCTTAAACCAAACCTAAAAACAAACAAAGGCGAGTACTCGATTGTCAAAGACACTTGGAGTGTGCAAAGGAAGAACACGGAATGGCATGGCGGACATATAGACGCATCAGTGGACGCTGAGAAGAAAAATTAACAAAATATTAAAAGATTTTTTTCACCTCTTTCTGGGCTACGATTGATGAAGATAGCAGTGTCGTCAGCGCTCTGTTAGTTGGTCTGTCTGTCTCATGCAGAGAGAGAGGGAAGAGGATGAGAAAGACGGAGGGAAGGAGAGAGAGGAAGGGAGAAAGAGAGAGAAAGAGGTAGTGAGGGAGGGGAGAGAGAGGAAGGGAGAAAGAAGGAGAAAGAGAGAAGGGGGACGAATGAGAGAGAGAGAGGGGGAGAGAGAGAGAGAGAGAGAGAGAGAGAGAGAGAGAGAGAGAGAGAGAGAGAGAGAGAGAGAGGGAGAGAGAAAGGAGAAAGAAAGAAAGGGGTGTAGATAAAAGTAGATTTTAAATCAGAGAGGACATAAAAACAAAAAAAATGGCAAAATCCAGTTACTCCAGTTTTGCTGAACGTCTTCCACGTAACAGGATACGACTGGGCAGGAAAGGATTCTGTAAGTGTAACGGTTGACAGTGACGCCTGTCAAGCACTCCAGCTCGATAACAGCAACAACAATAACAACAACAACAATAACAACAACAACAACACAACATCAACAACAAATCCGCCACTGCGTGTGAAAAGGTTACACAAACATGCAGCAAGAATTCCAGAACCAGGCTTTTCATACTTTCATCTGCATGCAACAAAGTGTATATCAATAAAGGAGTGCCAGTGTTTTATGTAACCAGAGAGATATCGACGGATGAATAGATCTTGTGTCACGTCCCAGAATTATGCAATTACACTGCTTTATATATAGGATAATTCCGGGAAAAATGGTCTTCGAGGGTCGTAAATTCACACGATTTGTACCGGGTAACTCCATTGTTTACTGACAGACTGTGGCCTTATTTACACCTGTATTTTTTGTACTAGTCTTATTTCAAACACACATACAAACACACGAGCTACCACGTTCTCTCTGAACACAATAGCGTCCGTCTTCTTTCTCTCCAGAGGCAAATTCATCCGCTATCTCAGCGCTGAATTTCTTTGTTCATCTTCTCAACGTCTCTCCATCAACCATTCAAGCCGCTTCCGCTTTCTTTCTCTCCACAGACAAATCGATCCTCCATCTCATCAGCCATTTTCTTTTGCCGCCCCCTCTTCCTCTCACACTCACTCTCTCTGTCTCTCTGATCCTCTTTGCTTCTCGATCTCTTCTGAAATATTATTGTTATGATTGTTGTCATGGATTAGCTTAATCCATGCGTCAGAGATGAGCTAAAAAATCAGAAGGAGTTAAAACATAGGAACATAAGAATACCATTCACAAGCAGAAGAAAGAAAAGAACAAAGAAGGAAAAAAGAGAAATGTACACAAAGGGAGAATATGAATGACAGATTGGCCAAACAGAAAGACATGAGTGACTGGCCGTTTTACTATCTCTTTTCATCCATTCTCCTTCTTTCATTTCCTAGTAAGTTTTCTTTCTTTCACCAGCCCTTCCTTACTCTTTTCCTCTTCAATCTTTCTCCCTAATTTTCCTGTCAATCCATTCTTCCTTAGCCCCACAGACTAATAAAATACCCAGACTGGATGATCCCACTGTGTGACGTCACAAAACAGCGAAAGGTCATGAACCATCCGCCACATTAGGTTTACGGTAACGACCGACGCTTCAGCATAGCTACAATTTTGAATGACACCATTGTGACGCGCCTATTGAACGCGGAAGTTTGGTTCCGCACCAAGAAATTAATACATGTTACAACCAATTTTGACAAATAAAAAGAAATTTCTACTGCAGATAGATCTAGAATCGGAATTTCCCGAGCGGCGGCCATGTTGGTTATGCGGCCCCCGCTCGGGAAATTCCGTAAAAAACCACACAGCCCGAAGCTGGTGTTTCCAGTCTGCCCCGACCCCACTTCTTCCTCGAACCTCTTTTTCTCCTCTGATCCACCAGTCGCCTCTTCCCATTCCATCTTTCTTCAGTGCCGACCTTCATCTTTTCCTCTTCTCAAGTCCTTCTTTGCTCTCGCCTCTTCAAATCCGTTCATCACAAACTACACTATTTTATTGCATTAGGTCGCACAGCATCGAGACAGCCCCCTTCACTAATATAAAATTGAGAACAACAACAACAACAACAACAAAAAACAGCAACACAAACTAAAAACAGAAAAAAACCAACAACTCTACAATTCAAAGCCTAAGAACTTAAATCATCCATCTCGCTCTACACCCCATTCATCAAACATTTAACCTGCTGTGTCAGCCTTCACATGGCGTATGATAAAAAAACATTTTTTAAAAAATGCATTGCGCAGTTACATAATCCGTAGTATTTTTGACAACAGCATTAGGCTATGATTGAACATGTTAGCAAATTAGAAGAGAAAAACACCAAAACAAAACACAAGTCCAGATAAAAAATAAAATAAACCCGAATGTAATGAAAGGAAATCGATACTTTTAGCTATTAGCCGATTACATGTTTTCGGTCTGCTGAACTGACGCAAGGATTCGTACGACACGATACGTGCGGGCTGCATCGTAGCATCATTCATTTGGCTACGACGTTCCCGTGCTAGTGTACGATTTTCATTAATATTTCCACAGCCGGGCTTAGAAAGTGTTACTAAATATTATTGTAAGAGTTTACTCTGCACAGTAATATATTATTTTGTAACGCTGTCCTTTTATTAAAGATCTTACCGTAATGTGGACAAGGCAAAACTGTCACAAACAAAGGGGACAGGGCTAGATTGTCACAAACGATGGAGATAAGATAAACATGTTACAAACAGACTGTAAGAAAATTGTCACAAACTACGCACGTCAATTAAAATTGTCACAAAAAAATGGGGACAAAGTAAAACTGTCAGAAACAACAAGGTCAAGGCAAAATTGTCACAAACCATAGCGATAACGTAAACCTGTCACAAACAAAAACTGTAAGATAAAATTGTCACAAACTAAAGGCGTCACGTAAAATTGTCGCCAAAAATGGGGACAAAGTAAAACTGTCAGAAACAACAAGGTCAAGGCAAAATTGTCACAAACCATAGCGATAACGTAAACCTGTCACAAACAAAAACTGTAAGATAAAATTGTCACAAACTAAGGGCCAAAAATGGGGACAAAGTAAAACTGTCAGAAACAGTAGGGTCAAGGCGAAATTGTCACAAGGGAAAACGACTAAAAATTGCCACAAAGAAACGCTGCAAGAAAATTCTCTTTAAAACTTTGAATAGATGAATGAAGATCCTCAGAAATAAACGAAACAAAACATACAAGAGCTGGCCCCATGCTATAAAACACACTTTATTTGGTGACAATGCTTGTGTTTTTCAAAAGCCTAGACTGCATTTCTAAATCCTCTGCTAAATTTTCTGGCGATTGCAAGCTTTGAAGGCATGTGTATACAAGAGTCCCCGCGGAGAAGCGATTTCGCTATGCCTGTCACAGCAACTGCCAGTATAGCTCCGCAGGGTAATCACCAGTTTTGAAATGTCAAGGGACAGGCCGGGTTTCTTTTGTTGTATTATGTTTTTGCTGTTGTACGTACAAACTGTTGTCCTCCTTGACAGAATGGAAATAGAACTTGAGGATAAACGAAAATTTTTTTAGTCTGTTCTGTTAAAGTTCCTTTCTTAAAGCTTTATCATTTTAGTCTATTCATCCATCCGTACTCTCTCTCTCTCTATCTATGTGTCTGTCTGTCTGTCTGCCCGTTTGTCTCTGTTTATCTGTCCATCCATCCATATGTAACTCTTTGTCTGTCCGTCCATCTGTCTGTCTGTCCATCCATCTATTTGTAGCTGTCTGTCTGTCTATCTATCCCTCCATCTACCTGTATCTGTTTGTCCATCTGTTGACCGCCCCAATATTTACCTTCTTGTAATTGTCGATAGGTCTTTCTCACTCTATCTACTTAATACAAAAGTGTTACTACTGTAGTCAGAAATGAACCACAATAGTGCCCACTCAGTCGCCGCTCTGTGCAATGAATGAGTTTGCACTGCTGGACAAATGAAAGAGCAAAGATCAATAGATTCACATCTACCTCGCTGACAGTGTCTGATCAGTCTGTACCTAGAGACCCAAACGAAGAGATCTGACTAGTCCACAAATGACAACAAACAATAAGGACAACAATAAGCATGATTAATGTCGCTGACAGGAAGTGTAATCAGGTCAAGGTCGTGCTACTGAATGAAATTTCTGGCAGTGAATGATGGTCCAGGTCATGAATGTCGCAGGCAGTACGTGAAAGATGTCAGGTTGGAATTGTAAATGTGTCGGTATTTGTATAACTCACAGATAGCAGAAAATTTCAACTTACAAGTCGTAGACGGTTCTTGGCTTATTCAACACAGAGGACTCAGAGTAACTTTCACCAGACGGTTCATGAATTTGTTTCCATTGAAATAATCACGTAACACCTTCTGCCATGGTCTGGGAAAAAGCCCGTGCCATTCCAAAACAAAATTTCACAGGAGCGCGAGTTTGAGTTTGAGTTCGGAGAAAGCGCGTGTCCGTACGATAACGGCCACCTTGTTCTAGAAAAAAGCAAAAACGATAGGATATAACAGAATGACAGGACAGAAGGAGACCCGATCAGAAGCGCTCACCAACCAAAACTGTGTGATGAGCAAAAAGAAATCGTTAGTCGTACAAACGTATAACGCAGCTGTGCTAGAAAGATGGAATATTATAAAAACCACAGAAAGGATTCCCACTAAAAGGCTTAAAGCAAAGCCAGAAACTGGCAAAAAAGAAACAAAAGTTGTATGTAGCAAAGCCTCACGTAAGAAATAATACCCAAACGATACAATGAAACTGAAACTAAAAGGGAAGACAGAAAATGACCAATATTTCGGTAACAAACTTCTTCAAGGGAAAAACAAAAAGGACAGGAAAAACAACAACAGAAAGAAAAGAAAATTAGAAAATTGAACAGATAAAACAATAAATTAAATGTAGAAAGATAAACAAAAAACAAAAAATATATTAAAAATACAAGGAAAGATCAGCGAAGAGAACTTTTCCCTTTCGCCAAATTGTGACTAGGAGTACATTTCATTCTGTAAATTAATGATGTTTAAAAGTGAATTTGACGTTTACTGACAAATACGGCTTTTTTCCCCCGTTACACGGCAGAATTCTAGTGAAACCTTCAGCCAATATCGCCACAGAACCGGCTGATGTATACTTACTCAGCACTGTTTCGTTCCCGCTCCGCTCAGTCTACGAACGGCCTGACATTCTGCACGTCTACAACAGACGAAACACCCAGAAATTAAACATGCACAAAATTGAGACCGTATTCCAACTGAAACGATCGACTTGCACATCTTTCCATTTCATGTAACGCACATCTGTTGACATTTTACATACATAACCACTGAATCACCACTTGTAAAACTATGCAGAATTTATTGCCATTTCAACTGCACAAAAACTTTTTAGACACCATGTGTTATGTGAACTGTAGATACAAAATAATGAAAGCGGTATTAAAAGTACACAAAAAACATTCAAAAGAATAACAACTGCTGTCGATTCGCTTCAGCGGGTATGATTTGACCAACGAATGATATATTCAGGACACCAATTGATCACAAACCCCTGCTTTTTTCTCTTTTTTTCTTCATATTCCAATGCAGTGCAGTCGATTGCCATAACATTTTGTGAAAAAGGTCGAACTTTCTCTTGATGTTTGTATCGACTGAGCACCAGTATTAACCTGCAGTATGAAAAAAGGCTTACAAGTTCCGATGGGAGAAGAGAACACTTTCAAAAGTTACAAAAGCCAAGCATTTGCCCTAAGAAATACAGCATGGCAATTTTCTGAACTCTGAGATACCATAGGAAAAAAAACCAAACAAAACACTAGTTCGGCAAGAGAAGAATGTCTAATTTTACTGAGGCGGGGCAATGCTTTGTGAGGGTACACATCTATCTAACTATCTGGACACACTACAATGTATCCCATGTTTTACAATTGCAATTAAACTTTGTTTCAGACATTATGTAAAATTTGCCTTTTGTTTTCCTTCCGGGTTCTAGAAAGTCTAGAAGATGAATTATCGTCACAAAAAAACCCAAAACAAAATTATGAAAATAGAATACGGAGATATTACAATATTGTAAACCTTCGTATTATAATAATTATATCATTTACAATGTAAACGAAAGATGCAAAATCTGGCTATTACATTATCCTTCTACTGTTTGACAGTTATCACTCCTGATTACATTCTATCATTTCACGCCTCCCATGCAAAATTCCACGATCAACCTAGAATGGTAGAACTCCAGCAGTCAACTAGCTTTCCCTAAGTCTCCCAGCCTCAGCCAAAGGCTGGCCTTGCCGTATTCACAGGGACCTACAGAAAATGACCGTTCTCCGATTACAATGACCACATGTACGACCCAACTGTCAGAAACATCGGTCGCTACCAGAGTCCTAGAGAATTAGATTGTGAATTATAGATGATCTAGTATTCTAGCTCCCTAAGGATGGACTTCAGCTATTTCTTTCATGTGTTTGGGACTCAGGTCCAAATACTCTGATTTCCATATTTCTCAATGGCATGGGATAGTACAGTTTTGCCCTGAGATTACAGAGGATATAAATGAGGCTAGTATTCAGTGATGGACATCGTGAAAGTACAAAGGGTCTTGTGTCAGTATGTTAATGAGTCTCAATCTCAGAATGCTGAAAAAAAGCTGTGTTTTTGGGCTTTCAAGAAAACCTTCAGCACGCATCTAGACACTGAGAGGTCAAGAAATAGCTGCTGTTGACAAGCCAATGCATATATGCTTTGCTCTGAGAATCATACTGACATTTAACGTTTTTACAAACCCACAGAGTATAATATCTTTTCCGGGTCATTCTGACAGTGCTCTAATCCACTTACTAAATCTCTGGGGTAATATGAAAAAAAAAAAAAGAGAATTATAGGAAATTTAAGAGAGATGTTAAACTGCCTTTAGAAAAGGCATGGATTTTTCTGTTGTCATAACCACACCAGACTGTGCATTCAGGTCTGACTATTATTTTCCATTCAAATTTTACCTGCCCTTAACTGATAATTTTAAAACTAAATATAATGTATCAAACAAAAGTTTGAGTGAGCCCTTAGTGATTCCTAGATTCTTTACAGTTAATTAAGCTCGTAAGTTTGTACTGTGAATGAGAAGAAATTTTTTTACAATAAAACATAATAATATTATTTACTGAAATTCCGCATTGATGTTTGTGTCTTCGTTAATCTGGATCTACTCAGCAACATCAGAGGTTCGATTTTTCATAATCTGTGGAAATCAACTGACAATAAAACTATAGAGCAATGCTGCTTCATGCGAGCTAAAATCAAAATGAAATACCAAGAATAGAAAAGTTAGCTGTCTTATCTCTAATCAGATGAACAGCGATTTTATAGAAAAGTCTAAGAATCGACATCCCACGCACTGAAAAGTTCGTTCAGCCCTGTAATCAAATTGAACCATTACTGCCTCAATGAAGGCAAAATTCACGAGCTTGAAATTCAAGAAAAAGCGTAATACTTGAATATCAAACTGACTGGAGATCCACTCTCATTAGATCTTGTTAAGGTAAAGGGGGAATAATTGTACTGGCAAGACTTGATAAGATCTTTATGAGCTACAAAATTACTGGCAGGAGTGGAACGGTTGCCTCCTTGTTCGTCGATCAGTAACGGAGCCTAGGTTAGCTGACCGTTGTTAGGGGAGCGTGGTATTTTACATTATAAGCCATTGCTGAACAGTGAACACGACTCAGAATTTTCTCTATTTGGCTTTGTAATTAGGTTACGCTCCCCTAGCAACATTCAAGTTGAATGGGGAACAAAAGACAAAATGAAATTTTACAGTAAGATTTGAATGCTGATTGATGTCTCTTGTAATATCGTTGCAGGTATTATAATGACTGCGTGACTTTCTTATAATATTTTGTTTCGCTTTCTTACATTTTTTCCCCATCTTGATCTCACCTTCTTTGTAGTAATCCAACAGTATCAGAATCTACCTTCTTTTTAAGCACTGTGCAACTGTGCATGACTTATCTTTTTGCAACTGCTGTGAGTGTATAATCATCTTCCTACACACTCTTGTGACTCTACGCAACTTTCACTCTAAGTGTTGTAGTAATTCTACAGAGCTTTCTGTATGTTCACTCACTAACCTTCCTATTTTGAGCATTCACTTGGCATGCGACCGTCATAGACAATTCTATTTTCTCAATAATACTAGACGAGGCACCTAGCATTACCAGGGACAAATATGTGCTTCCACTTAGCGTATTAAAACGATTGCATGGCACTTGAATAAACACAATCGATCGATGTAAAAGAAACTGGGTTAGATCAGTTGACATGTAAGAAAATTAATTTAATAATTTCTAAAACTGTCATTCAGTCTGTAACGTTGAGCACCCCCCCTCCCCCCCCCAAAAAAAAACAACCAACCAAACAAAACAAACAAACAAACCAAACCCAACAGCAACAAAAACAAACAAACCACAATGAAATTAAAATTCAGCATACCTTGTGTCGTTTGTCAGCCTCGTGGCAAGGAGATACCACTCACACTGACCATCAGATACCTCGCCACGGGCCCTAAACACGGTGTCCTTTCCACTCGGAAAATACTACCGATAATAAAATAAATCAATAAAAAAGGAGGAGGCGGTGGGAGTGGAATAGGAATTTGCGAGCAACTCATAAAAACGTCAGAATCCTCTTGATGCAATCTTCAGCATTACGAGTCAGACTTGCAAGTATGTGTCTTGAGCCTAATTACTGGCATCACAAGCAATGGTGGCCTAATTAGCCCAGCGCTTGCCGTGTACATGGCGCCACAAGTGTAATGGCCGGAAAATTGCCATCCGTTGATGGAAATCTCTTGTACTCCGATCACAAGTCATGCAAGGCAAAACGATAGCAAATCTCTGTTTAGTGGGGTTTGGATCTCTCCATGTGATGTCATGCTTTCCCTATCTGTCAGAGATTCGTGTTTACGACGTGTTGATCTTTGTCTTTGTTGTCAGATTTTTTTTCTTTCTTTCGTTATTTAGTGTCTCACTCGCTAATTTATTTGTTCATGTCTTACATTCAGTTACTTCGTTTCTTCCATTCTACTGTCCATCCATTCATCATTCAGCCCATCCTTACGTCCCTCTGTCCGTCCGTCCGTCCCTCTGTCCCTCCATCAACTATCTATCTATCTATCTATCTATCTATCTATCTATCTATCTATCTATCTATCTATCTATCTATCTATCTATCTATCTATCTATCTATCTATCTATCTATCTATCTGTCTATCTATCTATGTATCTATCTATGTATCTATTTATCTATCTATCTATCTATCTATCTATCTATCTATCTATCTATCTATCTATCTATCTATCTATCTATCTATCTATCTATCTATCTATGTATCTATCTATCTATCTATCTATCTATGTATCTATCTATCTATCTATGTATCTATCTTTCTATCTATCTATCTATCTATCTATCTATCTATCTATCTATCTATCTATCTATCTATCTATCTATCTATCTATCTATCTATCTATCTATCTATCTGTCTATCTATCTATCTATCTATCTATCTATCTATCTATCTATCTATCTATCTATCTATCTATCTCTCTATCTATCTATTCCTCTCTCTCTCTCTCTCTCTCTCTCTCTCTCTCTCTCTCTCTCTCTCTCTCTCTCTCTGTCGCGCTCTCTCTCTAGATCTAAATTCAAGGTGTGCCTTACCATTTCGTATGATCATATAACAGCTCTCATAATAGTGTTCGAAAGTAACAACCTTCATTTTGGTCAAAGAAAACAACAACAACAACTTAGGTCGTTTTGGCCCTGTACAGGACCTTTGTCGAAACTGACACCTGCGCTCATTATGTACCAAAGGAATTTCCATTAGCAACGACCAGTCACTGATGAAATGACTGAAGTGACAATCGACCGACAACTTCAAATTATGTCAAAAATGATAATATTGCTCACACAGTGCACAAGTAAGTGTAGCTGTGGTGGCCTAATTCACCCGCTTAGGTTTTGACTATGTCAGGGGAGGGGGAGAGACCAGATTTCCAATTTTTCGCTTGGCTCCCAGATAATTACAGTTTGCCAGATTCCAGGTTTTGTCGTGGCAAAACTCAGATCAGATCGTCAATCTTCTGTGATACTTGACTCTTTACCAATCTCTACCCGCGCGGGCGACATCTGTTCTGTGGCTTTGTGGCAGTCAATACTACATTACTAATCCCGCATACCACGGAAGTAACACTTGAAGGTACATCGGATACCAACGGCCGTCAGTATTGGTTCGAAGTTTTACAGAAAAAAAAAAAAATCACCATTCTCATAGGGATATAAAATAATACAGCACACAATACAGTACGTGTCCCAGAATAAAAGCGTGTCCTAACCCTTTTAGATAGATAAGATACGATAAGATGAATAAGATAAGATAAGAATCACTTTATCATCCCTTGAGGGAAATCTCTTTTATATACATAATACACATATCCAATAAATTCTTTTTTTATTTTTACAGCGCAAAGAAGCAAACTAAAAATTAGACCACAGACTAACAAGTGAAATATCAGTTCCATACGGTTCCATACCAGTAAGCCGATCTGGCCTGTATGCAGTCCTTAAATCCATAGGCTGTCCACCAACATTGCTAAAACTTATTGCATCCTTCCACACTGACATGAGGGCATGTGTCAACTTTGAGGGCTGCACATCCAATTCATTTGCTGTAAACAGCGGTGTGAAGCAGGGATGTGTTCTTGCTCCTACCTTATTTGGTATATATTTTGCAGCCCTACTCAAGAATGCCTTTGGTCAATGTTCAGGTGGAGTACTTATTAACACCAGAGTGGACGGCTCCATTTTTAATGTTGCCAGACTAAAAGCAAAATCTCGTACAGAGCATATTATGTTACAAGAGCTCCTCTTCGCAGATGATGCTGCAATCGTGGCCCACGATGAAACCACGCTCCAGGCTCTCATCAATAGCCTTGCCAAAGCCTGTGACAAATTCATGCTAAAGATCAGTGTCTCAAAAACTGTAGTTTTGACACAAGGCTTGAGAAACCCCAACCCAATCATGCTGAATGGCTCTCCTCTGGAGCAAGTGGGAAAATTCTGCTACCTAGGCTCAACCATCAGTGGTAGCACAGACATAACAACTGAAATAAATGCCAGAATAGGAAAGGCGGCCACAGCTTTTGGCAAACTCTCAAAAAGGGTGTGGAACAATAGCAAGCTGACCATCAAAACAAAGGTACTCGTGTACCAAACTTGCGTCCTAAGCACCCTGCTGTATGGCTCAGAGACATGGACCACCTACTCCAAACATGAAAGATCCCTCAACTCCTTCCACCTGCGCTGCCTACGCAAAATTCTCAAGATCAAGTGGCAAGACAGGATCTCAAATATCGAAGTTCTGAGCCGAGCCAACATTCCATCAACTCAGGCTCTCCTAGGCAAAAAAAGACTGCGGTGGCTTGGACATCTCCACCGTATGGAAAATGATCGCATCCCCAGACAAATTCTCTACGGGGAACTTGCTACTGGCAACCGACCCAGAGGTAGGCCACATCTGCGATTCAAAGACACTTGCAAGGCCACGATGAAAGCATTCAACATCGACCCCAATGAATGGGAGAACCTTGCAAATGATCGAAGCAGATGGAGACAAAAATTGCGCAGTGGCACGCTCGCAATAGACTTCAAGGCAAAAGAAACATACCTGACAAAACGACAGAGGCGGAATGAAAACACTCGCCAAAGTGAACCCAAAAGACTGACCTGCAATCACTGCCATCGCACTCTCGGGTCAAACATTGGTAGAATAAGCCACGAGAGAAGCTGTCAGTCAAAGTGAAAGTGAATATTCTAGCTGCTAAGACCGTCTGTAAAGACGCTAAAGGCCATATATACGGTTTAAAGTGAAATATGAGCCAAGGCAGAATTTCAAATCAGTCCAATGTTCAGTTTTCGAGAAAACAGATGTTGATTCTGTTCATTTGAAAAAATAAGAGGCGCGTTATAGACTCCAGAGCCCGGATATCCCTGTTTGCTGGGAAATGTATAGTAATTTAACCGCCACAGGGGGTTGTGACGCGTCTGAGTTTGAGTTTATAGTATAGCACATTAGTGTGTACCTTGATACGATCTGCACAATTAGTGCCAGGTCATGGCAAAGTGATCTGCCTGGTCTGGACAAATAGACATCAGATAACTGACATCCAGAACCCTGTCAGTGTGGAGAATCTACCAATGGTGTAAGAGAAGTGAGATGCTTTTCATGTTTCATCCCGAGAGAAGCTAACAACAACAGCATAGATTGGACAAGAGATGTATCTATCATGAAGTGCTCAAAGCAACGTGGACACAGTTTAAGTCTAAAACCCCAAACAGAATAGCTTGAAAAAGAAAACTTGTGAAATAAATTTTCGCTTACATCACATCTTCAGCTATCCCTTTTTTTGTTTTTTAATGTAGCCGCAAAACGGGTTGATCTTTATTTGAAAAATATAAAGTTTTGATATTAGATTATGATTATTCTTAGAGTTCTCACAGCCTTTTTCTTTGTAAGTTTGGTTTGATATGTGCACAAATGATAAACCTGCAGGTATTAAATTGATAAGAAAATCAATTGTCCGAGGGTCCTTAACCTTTGACAGAACTCAATTACTGCTCTTTAGCTGGACGCCGTGAATTGGGTCACTCGTTTTCTTGTCAGCTCAACATGAAATCTGTCTGTAAATTTCTACATCTCGACCGCCATATATCTCTAGAATCACTGACAACTCAGAGCCAGACGTTTATCAAGAGTATTTAGTGCACTCTCATGTCGTGTCACTTTCTCTGCGACCGATGATAGACAGGGCGTGATAACATTTTATGTCAAATTTGCATTCCGTTTGACTGTATCGCAAGAGTGGATGTGTCAATTTCAATGCTAATAGCTGCAGTGGTGTAGAATATAAAAACAGTATCTAAAATCAGATAATGCGTTCGGTTGCAACATCTGCAAGTTCAGGATGGTTACACGTCATCACATCCCACATCCGTCCCCATGACAATGGACGAAACTGTTTTTTTTTTTCTCTTTTAAATGTAGCATGATCATGATGTTTAATTGACAGTGTGCAATGAAATAAAAGATAACAACACAAGTAAAATAATTTCCTTATTTTAGAAAAGAACAAATTTCATTGCTACTGCAATTTACAGACTGTTTTTACATAGCATGAACCAAAGCAATAACGACTGCATAAAGAGTTTACAGATAACCTATACTGCAAAAAGCCATTTCCCAACTGGGAAAGGCGCCATCATTTTTACACGTTTTCCCAAGTCTGGCAATAAAAAGCCGATGCCATGTGAACAACTGAAACATGTCAAAATTTCTCTGCCTGTGATAGGTTGCAGTGACCACTCAGTGCATGACCTAGACCTGACACCCCTGTAAGAGCTGCATGTATCACAACCCTCCCCATGTTCACGATTGATGACAGCAAGGAAATATTTCAAAAGTGTTGTCGTTTCACTGGTGTCCCTGTCATGCAGCGGAAACTTATGGACATGAGCAACGGCAGCAGCAACAGCAACAGCTAGAACAACAACAATAACAACAATGACAACAACAGCGAGAATAAGCACTGCAACAACAACCGTAATGCTTTGATTAAACATGCAACAAGTGGAGGTTTCATAGAGAAGTCCTTTATCATACTGATTCCATCCAAACAAATGCATTTTTGTGGAAAGAAATGTAAAAAAAAAAATTTCCAAATTTTGTACTCAGAAATGAATAGTTTCCAAACTGAATATATTACCGAATACAACAAATAAGAGAAGAATTCAAAATAGCTTAGGTCAACCTGGAATCAAAATTGCAGGCTCAATATAATGAAAACTTTAACTCTAAAGTGGCCAGAAAAAAAATGATCTTCACAAACAGAAATTCCCCAGCCAGGTCAGGTCTCTCAGACTGGGGAAGACAAGAAGTCAAGACAGAAGAAAACACCAGAGCTCAGGACGCCAAACAAAACTGGCAGACAATTTGAGGTTGTCTACCAAACTCGGGAATGAGTCTTTAACGACTCCCAGCGTACGGAAATCTGTGGCTTTGGCTGCCACCGGAGAGGCAAATGGCAAACTGATGACTGTCTCAGACTTGCCAGGGCGCGGATGTTATTCTTCATGCCGGTTTGTCTGATATTAGACCCAAGAAGGATTCTGAAGTAATCGCGTGCGACCCAGCAGTCTGATTGGTTAATTTCCAAAACGACCTGCAAATTGATGGTGGATTTTGAAACGACCAATCATTTTGAAGCTGTCAGAAGCAATCTGTGGCTGGCAAAGGCCCAATGTTGTTTGAAAAACAATAGTAAGTTTACTTAGACCATTGGCACGACATCAGATCGATATCTAATCTGTTTGGTTAGTCCTTCAGAACGATTACAAGTGGTACTCTAATGCCACCTCCGTGAGATGTACGACAGTGAAGACGGTGGTGAAACGAATACCAAAATCGATTTACTTGAGCGAATCAATGACAGATCCATCTAAATACAAATATCTACATAGTTGAATAAACGGGAACAGGCCCATCTGAATACAACCACATAGTTTTTACTTGAAGATGAAGAATTGGCGATAATTTTCATGGCAAGTTCACATACAGTATACGCTTTCATGCAAATAAAAACAACCACTCTAATTTTGGAAACAAATATCTAAAGTCCTTTCACATCAGAGAGGAATCACCTATGGAAAGAAATGTCAGATAATTTTATTATGTGTGCAGAAAAGATTAAGACGTTCAAGCTGGGCGTTTTAAAACAGAATTCTGGTTTAAAATATCGTACAACGCATTGAAATCAATCATGTACTTTAATGTTTGTAAGGAAGGGGTTATTTACCTTGCTTGAATTTGCCAGTGTCGACGCCGCCCGCCCTTTTGTACTTGCCGTTTCAGTCAACAAAATGAGTTTCTAAACATGGTACCCACAGGGAGAAAAGCTTGTTTTTATGTCTTAAAATATGCCCCAAATAGACTTGTTAATAGGGCTTCACCAGTTTTACCAAAAATTCCCAAATTCTGTGACCTTAACCTTGCTCTTAAGTGAGACAAACATTGCATTTCGTACTCGTCAGTTGATATGAGTAGTCTGTGCTTTACTCATGGCCAGCTGTTTGCCTCACCTTCTCCACTCACCAATCTATTTAATGGCTGACCTACATTCAACTAGCTGGGTTTTCCCCAAAATCTTGTTTTCTACTATTACACTCCGAATGGTTCAGATCAAAGGTTCTGCCCACAGACTAATAAATCAACCAGACTGGAAACACAAGCTTCGGAAGTTAATGAGATGCGGCCGTATAACCAACATGGCCGCCGCCCGGGAAATTCCGATTCTAGTTCTATCTGCAGTAGAAATTTCTTTCTATTTGTCAAGATTGGTCGTACACGTATTAATAATGCATTAACTTGCCTATCCTTTCATTTCATTGTCTACAGCTGCCTTTTTTTTTTTTTTATTGTTATAAATGATGCCCGTATGGACTTTTAGCGACCGCTGCATTGTAGCTATGCTGAAGCGTCGGTCGCAACCGTAAACCTACAATGGCGGACCTTTCGCTGTTTTGTGACGTCACACAATGGGCTCGTCCAGTCTGGGTATTTTATTAGTCTGTGGTTCTGCCGCAATAACAATTGCAACAAAACAACAGAAGGACAAGAAAGGCAGCAAAACAACAAGGGTTTTGTTACAGGACAGTGGTCAAATAACAAGGCGAAGAAGAGAAAAGAGTGAGCTGTGTCCACTGTTCAGATGTAGCTTTGTAATGTAGACTACTGCGGTCCCCTAACACCAGCAGGAAGGCGGGGCCAAAGTTTGTCATTCGAATTGCAAGAATTCCTTTTGTGCGTATGTCTGTGTGTGTGTGTGTGTGTGTTTCAGCACTCAAAATGACCTCGACATGCTTAAAAACCTGGCTCAGCTTCAACCGTCTCAGTTTCCATCCAATGTCAATAATGTACAGCCATAGTTGACACTTCGATATCGACATACCAACTGTAGCTAGTTGATCATGGAATAGTATCGGCCCATGTATTAGGATTAAAAGGAAGCTGTCCATGACTTTTACAGATCTATATGGGCGGGTGAAGTGAAATGTCGTACACGAATGAATACAACCTTTGTTGTAATTACACGTACAGGCAACATGCTTTCGAGTCTGGAGAAAGCGCTTCGACACAATGACGGACATATTGTGCTGATATGAAGCAAAGACGTTACACAGAATATAAGACAATGATATCCCTAAGGTCCCCTATGTCCCTAAGACAATCCCTGTAAGGAGACTCTCCCAGGAACACCCATCAACCACCCGCACAAACAAAACGCTACGTCTCCCCCCCCCCCACCCCTCGCCCAGTTTTTACAATTCTCTCAATTTATTCTCTTCCAATTTTCTCTGTTCTTGTGCGTCGCTGTTCAGTCTTTCTAACCCGTGACATCCAACCCTCCCCCCCCCCCCCGCGTTCCATCCTTCGTGTATGCATGTATGTATGTGTGTGCTCAAACTGCAGATACGGATCTGACATGCTCGCAGAGAAAGAGAGGGATTGCAGAATTGTGTCTATCCCGGGCAATTGCCAGTTACCTCATGTTAGATGATGCGACATGGTTTTAAACACTTGATTCTACAAGAGAAAGTTTCTGCCCTCTGCCCTTTCTCCTTCCATTTATTTCGCGGACACAAGTAAGTGTTGATTGAATACCTTGGTGTATGAATCAATTAGTAAATAAGTGGGATTGATATCAAAGTATGTTTTAGTGTATGATTGTGTGACCCGAAGAAAAAAAAATGCGCATGAACCTGTAAAATAAATGATTGAACAGGTAAGCACCAATCAGTGAGTGATTATCTACGTCCATGAAAGAAACTAGATGTAAGTGAGAAAATGTGCAGAAATTGCCCCCCTCATCCCGGGAGGGGGGGGGGGTGTCAACTGGCACAAACATTCAGGCCAACAAACAGGAAATGAAAACTAGAAAAATGAACAAACAGAAGAAAGAATTACGGATTACCGAACAAACGAACGAGCACAGGGGAGGAAAATGCAGCAATCTAAATGATGTTGACAGTAGCGAACACGAATGAAACATGAAAAAAAAAAAGGAGTGAAAGTCTATGAACCACAGCTTGGATACACATAACTAATTGCAGTCATCGATCAATGGCAGCTTAGTCTATTGTTCGCTACGGGGCACAAGGCCACAATAGTCATTGTCAGCAGCTGGCGGAAATATACATTGTCAAATAGGTAAAAACAAAACACCAAATAATTATTATCTAATCCTTCTCTCTCCACATTCCCTGCCCATCAGCTTCCTTTTACTTTCTAATTTACTCGGACGTTTCTCCACTACTACAGGCGTTTTCAGCTCTCATCCACAAAAAAGGCTTTTTTTAATAGAACGATAGTGTCAGTTTTTAGTACATCTTTATGTTGAAACAGCTGTTGATTGCCACACAAAGTAGATAGTCCATTGTGAAGGGTGTGATCACATTTAATACACTGTGTAGTGATGAAGTGCATTTAAGTCCGATGTGGCATGTTTATTACCCTGGATATCCTACAGCTGTTTATTTGATTAACCAGTCAAGACTGTCGTATTTATTACTATATTATTTCATTTTTGTCTAATGTTATTATTATTATTTAAGTTCACTGAGTTCGGTTACCTTATCCAATCACCATAATGCCTGGTCGGCAGATACACTTACCTGATAGAAATCCAATGCTTGACGAGGGGATACTGTTCACCTGCAAAAAAAAAATAAAAAAATTACATACTTCTTTAGCTATGGGTTTGTGTGCAGCTGCAGTGGTGAGCCACACAGTTCTACGTGCATCAAGTAACACACAAAAAAGTCCATCCCCACAGCAGAGCCATGAACTTTCAACATCTTTATATAAGGATTTCCGAAGGAGAAATTCAAACTTTAAGAGTTTTAAATACACATATACATAATTATTAAAAAATGTTTAGAGATAGGTATAATTGCTCACTTTCACCTTTTGACCTTCGGTGCCAGTATATAAATAGAACAATAAAATAATAAAACAACAACTTTGTTTCCAAAAGTAAAAGACGAAGTTTTCATAAGATATGCTGTCTCGAATGGCATTAGAAGAGCTATAAAATATCTGCAAGTCTGTGTAGTTGTATTGTAAACTGTGTGGATTGCGGGCATTTTATGTCAAGGCCGACATTTTGTTTTCCCATTCCGCGTGTGTACAACGTTCCGTGTCTAGACAGTCTCTAACAAACCCGCCTACACATCCCATTTTCAAACTCTCCATGTCGGAAAGTGATCCATTCCATAATTAAATATCTCCATCTGCCGAAATATAATCTGTTTCTCAAAGGAAAAAAACAAAAAAAAACCCGTGAATTTCTAATTTTGTTCAAGCTAACACCGGCTGAAGAATGTCGTTTATGAGAGTTTAGTGTGCAAATACATGGGATTTTGTCTGCCAAATAGCAAACTATTCAATCCACGTCGGTGTATTTACGCTATAATATTTCTGAAACATGATAATTATTCAAATCAAGAAAAAGACAGGACAGAAGAAAAAAGAATAATTAAAAAAATGTGTGGACAGAAAAAAAAACACAAAAAACTGTGACATTTAAGAAAAGGTTGAAAAAAGAACTAAAATAGAAAAAAAAAAAAGATGCCATAGCATCAAAGAATATCAGAAATCACAAACGTCTTTTGAACAGGTGAAAAGGGATTAAATTGCCAATTGTTTTCTCTATTGTACTGTGAAGGTATGGAATTACCCTCGTGACGCAGCTAGATATTGCTTGCCTGGCAAAATACAAAGCTCACACAAAAGCCAAAAAAAGGAGACATCAATCCTTCTGCAATTTAGAAAACGCCGTGTAGGTTTCTCTAGTTATATCAAGTGACATGTCAGCACTTTAAAACTCACACTGAAGATTTGTCAAGTGGACAAAGTACGTCTGCACACAAGAGACAGACTGCATTTTACACGTGACCAATGTCACGACCACATGGACGAGCGCACCTGTGAATATCTTTACGAAAAAAAAAATTATCTCACCATAAACGAGGGCAAACGTAAAGTATCAAAATCAAATAACAACAGTATAACAAGCAGCAATATCAGAAAAACCATCAACATCGACGACAACACCATTTTCGTCATGTATTCAACTCCCCGCCCCCCCTCCCCCCCCCCCCCACACAGACACTAGCGATCCCAACAACTTAATGTAACAACTTTTATACACATTTACAAAACTCTTTTCATTTATATCCAAAAAATAAGGGGGGGGGGGGATTTGATCAGTGTAATAAAATTGATACACGGAAGTATTTCATTCTGTTTGTGAAATCTAGAAGCCCTGAATACCAAACAGGGGACAAGGTGGTCTAGAGGCAAGATGCTCGTCTCTCATGCCAAGGGTCCCGGGTTCAAAACCCGGCTGGTGCAGGTACGTTGGAAGTTTGGGATTTTTCTCGTATTTTCGTGTCACTGATCCTATTGGGGGGTAGGATCGAGTTCCTAGTCTTCTCGGATAAAATTCGGAGGGCCCGTGTGCACGTTAAAGATACCTTGGCACTTGGAAATCGAAAAGAGCAGGCCGAACAGGCCGCTGCCCGGGCAAAATCAATTAAAATTCATCCATTCCTTCCCCTTCCCCCTCATCTCTCCTCCCCCTCCCCCAAGAAAAAAACAAAAAGACAAAACCGCCGACCGGTGCTGCACTGTGGCGTCGACGTGCCTACTCCAGTTGTAACTGGGTGCAATGACACAAAGGCAAATTTCCCAAATGGAAATAGTATACAGATACGAATGAATAGAGAACCAAATAGACCGGGAGAGGCACAAAGTGTCCGTTATAAGTGCCCAAGTGCCGTAAAAGCCATACCCGGATTCAAACTCAAACCCTCTTCCTGCCCTCCATCCCCACCCCACACTCCACCCGCCACATCTCCATCTCTCTGTCTACCCTCCTCACCTGTGCCGATCTACTTTCTCCCATGTCAACAACCTCTAAAATAGAACAGATACAAACCGGCAAAAAAACCCGGCATGCCACATATTTGCATAATTATATTCATTGCCACCACTGATCACCTGCGAGCGTGGCTCAAATTAGAAGGAAAAATATGCCGCGAGCATGCACGTGCGCGTATGAAAATAGAAAGTTCAACAGCCGGAATGAAATCCACCTACAACTCACGCGCAGATATCGAAAGTTCAGCACTGATACGATTTGTTGTATCCAACACACATGTTGTTTTGCTGCACGGAAATCGGTCTCAGTCGGGCGACGGATCGAACAGTGGGGGCGAAACTTAAAAGACACGATAATATTCTGCATGATATAATACATACAGGCTAGAGTTACGCTGCAATATGTATGGTCTGATGCTATCACTTCTTTATCCTGAATTATGTTTCTGACTGTCTTTATTTCTATTAATGCCAATTTTTTCGTATTCTCCCACTCTCTCTCTACTGTTGTAATTATTCTTCTCGTCTCTTTTTCCTTTCTTTCCCCACATTTTACTCCCTCGTTGTCTCTCTCATTCCCTGTTTTTTCTTCTTCTCCGCCTCTTCCTCTTTCGTCTTCTTTTTGTTCTTCTGATTCTTCTTCCTTTTCCCCCCCCCCCCTTTTCCTCTTTCTCTCTCTTTCTCGCTCTTCCTTTCCCTCTTTCATTACTGCTTTCTCTCTTAATCTTCGTTGACTTTTTCTCGATTCCCCCAAAACGCCCGCCACCCCCTCCCCACATCCCTGTTCTTTTCTCGTGTTGATCATCATTTCACCCGCAGTCTAAAATCGCCCTTGGACATATTTTTTCAATGTACTGGGGATCTGGGATCTCACTCCCCCTCCCCCCCCCCCCGATCCCAAATTAACTTTTTTGAACCTCCATCCCTGCCCAGTTTCTGTATCCCCCCTACCCTAATGGGGTCCTATTCTTGTTTCCTGTTTGTATTTTTTTTTTCTCATCCGGTCTTCACTCGGGCTTGTGTGTTTCTGTGTATGTGTATATGCCTGTGCGTATGCGGGCCTGTAGCCTTGTACTCTGATGTACAAGTGCCCGCGAATTTACCACCTGGTTGCCGCCAACAGAAGATAACTGTCAATAATTTCCGCGTTTCTCTACATTCAGATGTCAGAATTCAGTTCTCTCAGCTTAACCCTCCCTGTCATTCAGCCTTGAACGTAAATCAAACAACAACAACAACAAAAAAATAGTCTTGAACTATTTTGTCCCTACAGCCTGAAGTCTGACGTAAACATGTCCAAAACAGCTACTCTTCCACGGGCCAGAGGACACGGTGGTCTCGGGGCAAGGTGCTCTCCTCTCATGCGGAGGGTACCGGGTTCGATCCCCGGCCGGGGCAGGCATGTTGGATTTTTTTTTTTTCGTGAAAAAGTTTCCTGTCTCTGATCTTATGGTAGGTAGGATAGAGCACCTAGTCTTCTCGGATAAGGGCGAAAAACTTGGAGGACCCGTGTACACGTTGCGCATGTTAAAGATATCTTGGCAGTTACAAGACGAGAAGAGCAGGCCGAACAAGGCCGCTGCCGCGGCAAAATTCTGAAAAACTAATGCCGTCACAAAAACACACAGAAACAAGGACAAGCAAAAAAAAAAACATCAAGAAAAGTGAGGTGTAAATGCCAATGGCAGCGAAAGTTCCTACAATAAAGAGCTTAAACACATTCTTCCAAGTATCTCTCTTCAAGCCTGGCTACTTAATACACGCCAGCACACTAAAAACAAATTCTCTTCATTGTTTCTTTTTTCCTTCTTATCTAAAAACTCGTTAGAGTAATTTTTCTTCTCCGTTGCATTGCCAAAATTTCTTGTTGTCCACTGAGTCAATTTGCTTTCTCTTTCTGGTCTTGTCTGTCTTTCATATATACACCATCTCAACGCTGAAGGGTGAATTTACCAGTGATATCTCTTCAAATCTTCCTATTGATTCATCACGTAGCTATTTTAAATCAGAGATCTCCGTCTTGGGGTAAAAAGACACCCGTTGATTGGCACGACCTGCTTTTCCTATGTGGATGTGATCTTTGTTTCACAGTCTTCCTACTCTAACCACTTCAGCATTTTCAGGTCATAAGTCTGTTTGGTCATGTCTGTCTATGGGCTCTCTCTATCTTCTATTCGACTCCTCTGGCACTTTCTCCTATTCTAAGTTCAACAATTGTTTGTTTGTGAAGATACTGTCCTCTGACGCTCTTCCTTGTGCCATAATCCATGCACGTTTCCTGTTTTCTGCCTATCTCTTTTCGCCCTTCCCTTTGCCACACTTTCCCTGTTTCCAATTTTCCAAATCTCCAATCTTTGTTTACCCAGAAAACATTTCGTTTTATCGTTGTATTTCCCGGCTCAAAGCTGCTTACTGTATTATTTTCTGCCGCTTCATCCTCACTCTGCCTCTCCTTCCTTCCCCCAATAACCTTGTTACCATCCATCTATATTATTTTCACAACAGTTCCTTCTGATTTGACAGGAATAATGCAATTACAGGTACTCTTCGTCGTCAAATCTCTTGTATCTTTCTCCCTATCTTTACTCTTCCTTCTATTTAGGCCACTCTTCACGAGCCTGTCAGAAACCAGACGAAGAACTGGAATAAGATGGAGAAGGACAAAAACAAAACCCTTTCCTTCGCCAAAGGTAGATCCTGACATTTCCAAAGTTGCATAACGTTAAAGCCAATGCACGCTGCAAAGCCTTGATGCGTCTTGAGAACATTTCAGCTAAATGTCACTGGTAAACCAACCCACACCCTATGGCAGAGAATAGAGGAAAGAGGGAAAGGAAGAAAAGATATTTGGGGAGGAGGTGCAAAAAGATTCAGCGATTTTCAGCTGTGGCTCAAGGTCTGTTTTATTTAACCCTGCTACATGCTTTTTGCACGCACCAACAAAGAGCTACGAATGCACAATTCCACGGGCCAAATCAGTTAAAAAACCAATAGTGAAAACGGACTGTTACGCCCTTGACAGATTTCACAGTGCATTGAGTTCAACCGCCGACACTTCACACGTATGCAAGATGGCTGCTGAACCACAGACTAATAAAATAACCAGACTGGATGATCCCATTGTGTGACGTCAAAAAACAGCGAAAGGTCCGCCATTTTAGGTTTACGGTTGCGACCGACGCTTCAGCATAGCTACAATGCAGCGGTCGCTGAAAGTCCATACGGTCATCATTTATAACAATAAACAAAGGCAGATGTAGACAACAAAATGAAAGGATAGGCAAGTCAATGCATTATTAATACATGTACAACCAATCTTGACAAATAAAAAGAAATTTCTACTGCAGATAGAACTAGAATCGGAATTTCCCGAGCGGCGGCCATGTTGGTTATACGGTCGCCGCTCATTAACTTCGTAAAAAACGACACAGCCCGAAGCTCGCGTTTCCAGTCTGGTTAATTTATTAGTCTGTGTGCTGAACTGAGTACGTATGTAAAATAATTGCTACATGGGATCCTTACACCTGATGATTATTGAATGTGTACCCAAAATCCTCGTTGATCGTATGCGTAAACGAGTTTGTTTTTCAACCAACTGCACTGAAAACGAACCGCCTTTGTTCTATGACACAAAAGCCAGCACAGTCAGCAATAAAAGATTCCTTGCTAGGCCAGTGTTCTATTACAACTGACATTCTAACACTTTATACAATCTGGGTCTACCAGTATTCTTTACACCAAACTCATTACTAGCACACTAAGAGGACAATACACTCCCCTGCAGTGAAGTACGACCGTAAATACAGAAAACGTGTAATAAAATCCTATATTTTCTATTATTCTATTTCATAGGCTGCACAGCGTGCCATCTGCACCTACATCAATGCACCCACAATCTGTTGTCTCCGAAAGTGCACTACAAAAGCTGAATGCCCACCGTGTGATGCACACCGATAGGATCACATGCCATTGTTATCCGGCTACATGCCATTGCAGTTGTTCCAAATGGAAACCAAAAATTCAACCTGCATGCTTAAATACGGAACGCCGACACATATAAACAGAAAAAGTGACGCACTCACTGAAGTAGGCGAGAGAGAGTGAGAGAGAGAGAGAGAGAGAGAGAGAGAGAGAGAGAGAGAGAGAGAGAGAGAGAGAGAGAGAGAGAGAGAGAGAGACGGAGAGAGAGAGAGAGAGAGAGAGAGAGAGAGAGAGAGAGAAAGAGAGAGAGAGAGAGAGAGAGAGAGAGTGAGAAAGAGAGAGAGAGAGAAAGAGAGAGAGAGAGAGAGAGAGAGAGAGAGAAAGAGAGAGAGAGAGAGAGAAAGAGAGAGAGAGAGAGAGAGAAAGAGAGAGAGAAAGAGAGAGAGAGAGAGAGAGAGAAAGAGAGAGAGAGAGAGAGAGAGAGAGAGAGAGAGAGAGAGAGAGAGAGAGAAAGAGAGAGAGAGAGAGAGAGAGAGAGAGAGAGAAAGAGAGAGAGAGAGAGAGAGAGAGGATGAAGGGAACGCACAAAACCACGTCATTTCAGTGTTCATTCTCAAGCTCTCCGTGTTGAGCACAGGTGGAAAGGGGACCATCCATAAAGTAATTAGTTCCGATTTTGGCACTGTATGACCCCCGTCCCAGATCTTCTCCCCACGAAAGCGTTTCATATCACACGCTTGGCTCCGGCCCCAGTCTCTCGATGCACTATCGTAGGGTCCCACCATTAGAATGCTGAATATCCAAAGTAAGGCCTTGATATTTTTAACGTTTCAGTGACATTTCACATGAACTGTCGGACATGTTTCATTAGCAGCCCGATCGATTTTTATATAAGCCCACGAGTTTTATGGGCGGGGGCGGGGGGGGGGGAGGGCAGAAAATAAAAGGGAATCTTAAAATCATGACCATAATTGAAAGCCTACGTATGCTGCCCAGCCCAGATCTCCCAGCTTTCCTATGAACGTTTTGTGATCTGGTGTCAGCCCTCTTCTCCTCGTCCGGGCGTAGATACTCTATGGATAGCCCTGAACGTTCCATTATTTTGTGTGACAATGCCATGAAAATACCGTGTTTCTCCTACTCCTGCAAACACACTCATTCTTGCTGCTATTCTGTTTCCCAAGAAAATCTTCCATGATCCCATGCGGTCTCGACACAAGTCAAATTTAACCGCCGACGCCGATAAAACGTTTCATAAAATTGGGAACATTCATGAGATTACGAAATATTAAGCTATTCTCGTTCAATCAGTGACTATATCAGTCATGGACCAACAGCCAATGTTTATAATTGTTCATGCAAGTTCACAGTACATCTCTGCCTTCCGTCTACCCTCAATAATATTTGCGTGAATGCCTCTTTGAATTCTCCCACTTATCCATCCTGTCCCACTCCTCTTTAAGGATAATTTCATCATACATAAAACTTTAATAATCATGGTAGTCCCTCTCTCACTCTCTCCCTCCACTGTGTGGACATTCATCCCCGACACCGCCTATTTCTATTTGTGTATCCTTTTAAGCTTAAATCCCATGTTTATTCCTCATTTCATCAACCCCCCCCCCTCTCCCCCGCTTCATCTCCTCTAGTCTAATTTATTACAGGTCATTTACAGTTCCAATTTTCTTTTGTGGCCTTTTGCGCCACCATACCCAATTTACTCGTACAACTCACTAAACCTCTCCTCGTGAAACAGTGAAGAGTGCACCGTGGAATAAAATCACTGATTGACTGAAAGATTCACCGATTTGCACCCCTTTTTTTTTCTTCTGTTGTTGTTTTAAATTTACCGGGCAGCGATCTGTTGAAGGACATCACACAAAGTACACTAATTTTCCTTATGTAATCTTTGTTAACTGGCTGGTGGGCAAAACCATAATCTGACAGAAAAAATATATATAAGTCGTTCGTAGACAATATTATTGTTCAGCCCTAACACAATTTCACTTCTTTCACTAGTCATAACTGGGACCAGGCTTCAGTCTCTGATATCTCAATGTGTAATACAGTATGACAAGCTGCAGCTTGACCGGGATCTGTCATCATTCCCTGGCAACCCCCCCCCCCCCCTCCCAAAAAAAAAAAACTCGCTGTAAGGCTTTCTTCCTGGTTTATTTGCTTTCTTTTTCTTTCTTCCTGGTTTATTTGCCTTCTTTTCCTTTCTTCCTGTTTCTTAGCGCAGTGAAAATTTGTCTGGTCTTGGATTCACCCGCCGGACTGTCATTTGAGATTCTGTGCTGGTAACCTCCCTTCCCAGAGGTTTATTTACCTTTGCTCCAGCATTCTTACTTCCCCTTTCCTGGGCGTTTTTCTTCTGTCTCTGTCTCTCTCTGTGTCTCTCTGTGTCTCTCTTTCTCCCCTCTTCTCTCTCTCTCTCCGTTCCTAGTTTCATTCAAATCAGATTAGTTATCAGTAGATCCTCTCCTCTTTCCTAAAATTCGATTCTATTTGTGTCTTATGAAATTGTTTTTTTTTGTTATGTTACCCTCTTTTACAATTCTTTCTCTCCCTCTTTCTCCATCTCGCTCTCTCTCTCTCTCTCACTCTCTCTCAACTCTGAAAGACATTCAATCACATTATCTTTTCTCAGACCCCTCTCTCTGCATCTCTCAATAATTCCTGTTTACCTGCGTCTCGTCTAAATGCCTTCCCTTTCTATGTGTTTTTTTTTTGTTTTTTTTTGCTACCGACTATTTTTTCTTCCTCTTCTTTCTCTCTTTTCCCAAGATTTCCAGATTCCACCCCTGAGCCACCCTCGCTCACGCAGTTGACAGAAGATACTCACATGCAGGGCTAGAATGTCTGCAACAACGTCTTAGCTCATTAAAATAGCACGTTTTTATTCCCGGCTTCGCTCTCTCTGTCAGCTCCTTTTACTTTTCATCCGCCTAAATGCAACGCCACAAAACCAGTTAAAAAACATTACTCTGATGCAATGCCCACATTACAGCTCCACGCCAATCTAAAGGCGCGTTCATAATATTTTGTGAATATTTTAAAGACAGCGCCACAAACCAGTTACATAATATTACTGTTATCTGGTTTGCAACGCCATCATCACTCTGCGAGCCAATCTTATCAAGACGCAGTTAAAAATTACGTGAATTTTGCCCCACACTACGAGATTAATCTCCGTTAACCAAAAGGCTGCTAAATTTAACAGCAGTGCTTACTCTACAATTTACGCTCCGTCAGATTAAATGCGATATCAATTTTTATAGTCTCGAGAATAATAAATAACCCGGCAGGGGGCACGCGGTGCTGTGAATCGTACCAAGTGTCGACGTCAGCGGATGCTGATTTTATCATAGTTTGCAACAATTGGAATGTGAGCAGTCATGGACGACGAAGAAAAAGGTGAAGGCTGGTCAAAGGGCAAGAAAAAATCAAACCAGGCTCATGTCTGTTTTGCGTCGGTTTTGACTCAGACTTGGACTTTTTCTTAATCAAGTAGCGAGACAGACTCCGGTCTTACCAGTCCACGAGGCACCGCTGAACTCCACAATCCACAAAGTCGGGGTAATCAAGCCTGGACTCATTGCATGCACCTTATAGAGAGTTGGCAGTCAAATTGAAATGCATTACGAGAATGTTCAGACAACTGACATTAGATTGAGTTTGAAAGGGTTAACTGTTCTTGCACAAAACCCAACACTGGCGTCACTGCCATTTTATTTCCACCACTGCAGGAAATAGAATACCCTTCGATGAGTCAATTTTGCCAAGATCTCAATATTTTTGAAAATACAAAGAATTGCGATATGCAAAACAACACAGTTTGTAGCCGTTATCCTATGCTTTCTTTCAGGATTGGAATGGACACAGTAAAACGATAAGGTCGCAATAGGGCAAAGTGCGGCTACAATCGAGCAAAAACAAACAAGAGGTACATATTCTGCATATATTTTCGTATGTTATATTTTCAAAATACACATAATTTCGTCGAGACTTCCTTGATCTGCTGTTTATCTACTGCCACTATTGCGCCCCCCCCCCCCCAACCTCCAAACTTCCCCAGGACAGGGCTGTAATAATGTACGGCCTGGTCTCTCCCACTGATGGAGTCTTGGATCAACAAGGCAAAATTTTCCCCGGCCCCAAAGTCGCCACTTCGTGACATGTATGAAAGTGTTGGGCTTATGATCTGTGGACCTTATCGATCTTGGCTGTGAAGAGGATTCGGGATGTAGCTCCTCACTGACACTGTAGCTTAAAGTCTCCCATGACTGATTGCTATCCATCCGACCTTCCGTCTGTGTGTCCGTCCGTCCATCCATCCATCCGTTGGTCCTTCTGTCCCTCTGTCCGTCCGTCCGTCCATCGATCCACCCATCCGCTCATCCATCCACTTGTCTGCCCGTCCGTCCATCTCTCTCTCCCCCTCTCTCTATTTATCTATCTATCCATTAATCCATCCATCCACCCACAAACCTATCCATCCATCCATCCATCCATCCATCTATCTATCTTTCTATCTATCTATTCGCCCATCCGTTTCTGTCAGTCTGCATTAGAAGTACGTTCAGTCTGAACGTGCTAGGAAAACAAAATGAAGAGATGACGGCTTTTCATTACCACAGACAATAATTATGGCAGACAGACATTCATAGCTACGCCGTAAATCGACGACAAACGAAAAGAAGAGTTCAGATCTCAAGCCCAGACATCTCCCCACTGCCTTCATAACTATAGAAAACACGAGAAATATTTTATTCTTAAAGACAACAGCGCCATTACAGCTATAAACCATTCATTGGTCTTTAACTTGTACATGTTAACCAACTCGATCGAAATGCACCCACTGACTCAGATGTCAACATCCGAAAACAAAAACAAAAACAGACCCAAAGCATGTATGATAAAAATGTTCCTGACCTCAAGAGACGCAGGTAAGACAGTCTTAATCAAGTCAGCAGATACCAACCCCTCCCCCACGTACGTTTCCCGCCCAGCACGCCATAAACATTATCGCCTTTACATCAAATTCAGCTCAAACGGCATCATTAAAACCAGCGGCGGCAGGTAACACAACGGCCAATTTTTCAAAGGATTTGATATGTGAGCTGCAATGTGTTGCCCCCCCCCCCACTCCCCTCTGCAATTTGCATTCTTGTCTCATTCCAAAATTTATGGATGCGAATAAATTTTGATGAGAAACAATAAAAAAAATAAAAAATAATATGAAACCAGATCTGGACCAAAAATTTATGTCTTATCACCAGCTGCAACAAGGTCTCTTAATAACGCATCTCTCAATCTCACCAAAATGTGTCAGAGACCATTATCAGGCATCATTCTATTTAAGAGGGAATATTCACGGCATCAAACATCACTACACGTAAGAAATGAGATTTTGGCTCAACATGCAAAGAAGACGGAAGAAAACCAAAATCTTTTCAGTTTTTATTTTTGTTTTTGGAAAAGATAATTCTATTCCATGAATTTCCATCTCATTTCTGTCTTCGTTACTCACAGAAAGAGAATGCGGGGAAATTTATCTTTGTCTCGGATCGGAGATTCTGTTTCTTACCACTTCAAGGGAACGACCGGGCGCCCCACATTTTGTGTGGTAAGAGAAAAGTAAGAAAAACTCGCATGTTTCTGTTTGTAGTTGCTGGCCTTGTCAATTACCTGTCATAATTCTGGTAATGGCTTTTATCGTTACAACTAAATATGAGCTATTCTTATCAATTGTTTATTTAAAAAAACAACAACCCATCTCTGTCAAAGTTGAGGCTCAGATACATAGCACGTACAGACGCATAATCACTCAAGCTGATGGGAACCCGGATAAGCATTTTAAACACTCGTTTTAAAAAAATGAATACTCCAGCATAAATCCAATCTCTTATCAGTTACCTCCCCGCCCCTCCCGCTCCCCAAATAAAAAATGAAATGAAATTTTAAAATGCCGTAAAAATGTCGCAGATTTGGATACCACGTCAGCAGCTCGCAATAACGGATACGAGGTTGATGTCAGTTACGATTGTTTTATCTGTTCAATTTCCCAAATTTTTTTTTTCTGTTGTTGTTTTTCCTTGAAGAAGGCTGTTGCCGAAATATCGGCCATTTTCTGTCTTCTCTTTTAGTTTGCGCTTCATTGTATCGTTTGGGTATTATTTCTTACGCGAGGCTTTGCCACATACAACTGTTTCTTTTTGCCAAATTTTGACATCACCCACCAGTTAGGACAGACCTGAACTGTCTCGAGTCCGCTGCAGGAGAGAGAGACTTTGCGCCCTGAGACAAAACAGACGCCGAACAGGGCCATCACTTAGATGTTGCTGCAAATTGCCTTCATGTTTTTCTATTCTGTAGGAAAATTTGAAAATTTCCGACTTGCACTGTCGACGCTGACCGCACGCAACAAAACCAAGATGGCGGACGGCCGTACGAAATAGTATGACGCAAAAACAAGTTGATATTTTCTAAATCAAACTTTGTCTTTGACTTTTTTTTTTTTTTACAATTATGGACAGATTAACATCTTTTCAGTGCAAATATGTGGTTTTGTAGGCTCGGAATATAAAAATATAGCCATGTTGGATCGAATTCCACAACCACTTGGCCATCGTTACAATTGTAACGATCTCTCAATGTGTGAACTGCAGGGAGTTGACTCAGTGCGACACTAGTTTAAACAAACCATTCGCGCAGTTACTGGAGTCTTGCATGCAACTCCCATAATATCACACACCAATTAAAATTCAGGGGCATGTGAATTTAAAATTCAAAGATTGAACGGCTTGTCAATCTTGTGTGAAGTAGAACAAATCCCAGCCAGCTGTGTCTGTAATTAATAATTCAACACTCAATCAAGTCGTTTTTTCTATTAATAAAACGCTCACCGTCGTTACACCACAGCAATCGTATTACATACATGCGACTTGGCCAATAACTAGACCAGATCAATACAACTTATAGTCAGGAGCTCGTAAATAATTGAACAAACCAGTTACTTTTATTTTTACTGGTTGGCTCGACGCAATCATTGGGATAGCCCGTCTTTATTACTGATTTAGCTCATCATTATCATCGATTTGCGCTTCATTATTAATAGTTTGGCTTGTCAATCTGTAGGTTCTATAATATCCATAATAACAGGGCCGCAGTAATTGCACAATCTGGTCATACCCGAATGACCGACTTCCCTGGCCTGACTGAATAATCTGCAAAGTAACTGAATGCTGTACAAAATATTTATCAATTACTTGTATTACAGTTTGAACGTTTTTTGCTTTGCTTTCCTGGCAATGAGCTCTGTGGTTTGTGTAGGTTTTAGTGGGTATATCACGATATATATTTTGAGAGGCTGGACTTGTTTTCTCTGTCCGTCTTCCGTCGACATAATTTGTCAACTTCAGAAATGGCTGTCGTAAATCTTTAACTGCTTCAGGGGTTTTGTACTAATAGCTGAGGTTGTGGAAAAAATTAAGCATCTATTGTGATTTTCATTGTAATTGTAGTAGTAGTAATAGTGGTTACAATGGTTACAGTGGGAGTATAGTGGTGGAGCAATAAAACATGTGATGAGGTAGCATGCTGGTAGTAGTAGCAGTGCTGGTAAACATGCTAGCAGGAGTGTTATCGTAGCCAGCTGAAGGAGCAGTAAGAGAAATAATTTCTATGTATGGAACTCCTTACCACCAAATATTCGAAACATAGAAAGCGAGGCACTTTTTAGATCTGAAGTGAAAACCTATCTCTTCAGAAAACACTTTGATGTGTAGTCTGATATGTATTGGTGTTTTGTGCGTGTGTGTGAAGGAGAGAGAGAGAGAGAGAGAGAGGAGGGAGAGATAGTGTTTGTGTGTGTGTGTGTGCCTTTGTGTGTGTTGTCAGTTCCTAGGAATGAGATTTGTCTGTTTCTGCATGTTTTGTAAAGCGCATAGAGCATCTTTGGATATGCGCTATATAAATGAACTTTATTATTATTATTATTATTATTAAATAATTATTTTCGACAGTTATGCGAACAGTATCAGAAATACAATAGAGCTTAGAAGGACTGGCATTTTTAATATTTGTACATGAATGTAATTATTGTGTAATACATGCAGTTTAATGTGACAGTTAAATGTAATGTAGTGTGCACAACGGTTGCACCAATAGTTATAACAGTCATGACAATATTCTTCAAGTAACATCCTACTAACGGAGGTTAGAAAAGTACAGTGGAAATAATAGTACAATAGTAATTATATTGGAAACAATTATTGGAACAATGGTCAAAGAAATTGTACACCATACAAAAGATGCATGGTAACAAAGTAAGTAGTTGTAACTGCATGCCATGATACAGAAGGGTCGGTCTTCTAGCAATGGAAGGTGTGGGTATAGTGATAAAATATAAAACCCATAGAAAATCTGTTTCATTGGTTCAATTGTCTATCCTGTGATATTTCTTTTTTCCTGGTGCATATTGATCGATCGAAAACTTGATTTGTCGTCCCTTTTCCTTTGCTTTTATTGCATCATTTCTGTATCATTTCTTAATCGAGGCTTTGCTGCATAAAACCTTTTCTTTCTGCCATATTTTGACAGACATAGTAGCAGCATTCTTAGATTAGTGGTGGTACGGAGGTAGCTGCTGGCGGTGCGGACGCAGAAGTTGTACCGGCAGAAATACACCCGTACCTCTTGCTGAAGCAGGTGCAGTGCCGTTGGCAGTTCGGGTTGTATCTGAATAGCAGCCAAAATGAGCATGACATTCTCTGCGTACTCACACGCAAGCCAAGATCAACATCACCCGTGCCCAAAATCAGCACATCCAACTCCGTCAGCGCTCGCGTTGTTTCAAAACAGTGAGTATTTTTTGCTAGACTGTCTTGGCAAAAAAACAGTTCCAAATAGCCAAAGGAAAAACAATAACAATAACCGCTGTATATATAGATGGAACATATTTTTAAATAAAATGATGAAGATGAAATTGATCCAACACTCGTAACGTTACTTTCTGCCCTCCTTCCTTTCTGGGTCGCTGTCCCTGTTACTTCAGCGTATCTCAGAAAATGGATGTTTGCCAACACTTGAAATCTGCTGCGTTTTTCACTGTTTTTTGGCTTGGGTTGTGTGTTACAACAGTTTTTCATGTACAGTTCTGAGTTAGCATCAACGTCATATTGCCATAATCATTTAGGATCGGGGGGGGGGGGAGGGGGGAGGAGGGGGGAGGGGAGTGGAGGAGTTGTCGATGAGTGCTGAGTGCACATACGAGGCAGGTTAAGCTGTTGCTCGCATGCACGTGCATAGATGAAACAAGTTGAGAAAGAAAAATGAAATCTGCTGCTCCACCAATCTCTGTCCCATCCAGCATCTCGTCAAAGGTGATTCCGATATTAAGAGGGAATCATCCCCCCTTCCCCCCCCCCCCCCCCCGCCCCCTTTGGCACGCCCATCAGCTTACATCTTCGTGTTTCAAGTTTCTCTGACCATATCCTCCACAGACCAGAACCAAAACTCCCGTGAACCAATAAGGGCATACCGTAGAATGATATCGCCGTTGTCCGCCTCGTGCCTCAATGGAAACAATTCTGTCCCCATGAGTCTTTTCGCTAATTTAGCTAAACGCGTTTCACTCAAGACAACACTCGACTCTCAACATTCCCACCGCCAACTTTAGCTGACTACTGTATGGATTTCATAACTCTTATCACTAAATTTAGTAATCACATAGAACTGTGACTGTCGGGACTCATAGCCTGTCAAAATTAGCACTGTGAATTATCAGTGAATGAACCGCCGCGTATTTTTCTGGTGTTGTTGTCTTCATCTTGCACAAGGAAATCACAACAGATAATATTTTGGCCAGATGGCCACCAGGCGAGGCCAGGATAAAAAAGCTGCACAAAGAAATTAGACCAGAGACCGCCACACTGTTTATTTGGGTAAAACGCTCAAGAGAAACGTATTGCATGGAAACAGAAATATGAACAGGGGCTGGCGTAAAAATCTCCAAGACTATTGCATTGACAACAAATGCCCTCAGCCTGGAGGCAGGGAAAGCGTGCGAATTCATTCTCTGTATCCAAAAATAGCACCTTTGAAGTAGAGACTGGTGCTTGTCAATACCAGGGCTCTTTACGTTAAGGTGTCACGGGATACTCATCAAATCAACAGTTCCGAATGTTTATCCATAAGTAATAAGGGCACCAGGCTCATCTTTACCATTTGCTCATTTCTAAGTCCATGCAGAATAGACTTGTCACACCGCTGATACAAAACCAAAGTTCTTATCCCGATGACCCTGTTCTATGGCGAACTTTATTGAACACTATCAAATACATAAACACATTTACCAAGTGCTGCAGAATGTAACTTCTTTTTAACAAACAATTCTATTGAAATAAAGACTTCTCTGTGGAACAGAAGTTACGAGGACCCGAATTTTCGCAAAAAACAACAACAATAACAACAAAAACGATACAGTGCAGAGGGAAACACAGGCTGCAGCTTTTAAAGTTTACGCCCTTAGATATTCACCTCTCTTGAGCCTGGCAATAATATGTGTACTTTGACACTTTAACACAGGAGAATACCTGGGAAAGATGAATATCTATCAGCATGGTTGTACGGAAGGGCTAATGTTTTGTGTATTTAAAGGTGGCCGTCTGTGAGGGTGGCTGAAATAGTAAGGTAAACCATAAAGCTGGTTAAATCATTGTCTGATACATCAGTAATCTTCAAAACACATTCTTCTAGAAACCTCAGCGGTAACAACCAGCTCCTTCGTCTATATCGGCAGTTTCCCTTAAATCTTCTACGGTTGTTGTTGTTGGCAAAAGACAACTAATGTTTAAACCACCCCATCATCAGATATTCCTGTGTGGGTTTAATCGTACATTTTTTTTTACAAGTTTACTTTCAGAAAATGGCTTAAACAACAGGAAATCCTGGCTAACGGAGGCACCGGCAGGTTACAAGGGTACCTTCCTACCCCAGACATCCATGACCCTGCCAGAGCAGGACGTCTTTTTTTCCAGCGCGTATCTCAGAAAATGGGCCATTGCCAACACTTGAAATTTGCTGCGTTTTTCACTGTTTTTGGCTGGGATTTCCCCAATGTGCATGGCGGCATTTAGCAAATCCTGCTGTCGTGCTTTCGGCTTTTGCAAGATTGGCATTGGGAAATAATTAATGCAGGCAAAGCGCAGACATAAAGGAGAAACAATAATGTCAAAGGAAGGAGCGAATACACGGACGAGTAAACACAATCTGCCTGTCTATCTTAAGAATCTTCTCCTCCCTCCACATCTGTATGTTTACAGTTTCAGTCAATTTCTGCCCTATGTTTGGTTTTAGACCTAGCGAATCAGAGAGACTGAGACAAGCTTTCGAAAACAGCTCAGATAAGAGCTAAGAAACAAACATTTCGTTTTCGTTCGTTACTATCTTATTTGCTCGTGGATGCTGTTTCATCATCTCATTACATCAACATGAGTCTTGTATAATTTAGCTCCTTACAAAACACTTCACATTCGATCACAAATATTCATTTCTGTCGATGGGGTAAATAAATAAATACAGTCACAATAAATGCACCCATTCCCCCTGAAAACGACACTTAGAGCCACTTAATCTGTCCCAGTGCTGTCTATCTGACACAAGGTATCTGCAGGACGACAAAGGCGCACAGAAATGCAATTTCCCTCTTCGCCCAAGTCGTAGCTCTCAACACAAACTGAAAACACCCACAGCATAATGAAAACAACAACAATACGTCAACGTTTTCGCAGATACAACATACAGCAAAGAAAACGAAGAAATGAAATCTTGGATAATCTTTTCAATTTGCCTGCCTGGGCATGACGGCATTAAGAAAGACCTGATGGCATGTTTTCGGCATTTGCAAGGTTGCGCTGATCTGCCCAGCGTGTCGGACCTGAAGCATTCCGGAGACAAGATGAAGAGATGTGCAGATATTGCATTGTGGCGGTAATGACTCACAGTGCATTCGTCCTTCATGTCTATTCCTTCAACACTGGCTCTCTCAGCTTGATGATGGACATTGTGACGAAAAGCTCCATCAGTTTTCTTACCATGACTTCCACATTTGTGCCACCTTTTCGTTCTTACACCCCTCTCTCATGCAAGCATCGACACATCTACACAGCGGACCGCCCTCTGCAGTGGGACCTTCCCTTCGACAATTATGACCAGTTGGTCACACGCAGTATCAAAATTTTATCAACTACTGGCACATTACTTAAACAAAACGATACAGACATTGAAAATAATTTTGTTATTCTTGAAATAAAAACCGACTAGCAATTTCCCCCTAATCTCCATAAATAATTCTTCTGACGGTATCTGAACACCGTCGAGACAGAGGCATTTCGATTGGAAATGAACGAAGAGAAGGACCCAAGAAAGTCTACCTGCTACACTTTGATTGATTTCAAAGAAGATCAAGAGCGATTCTTGCAAAGGAAAATTCAAACAGTTTTGGGCCATGGACCATTTATTGACAAACTTTTACAACAGCTAAGTCTGTAAAAGTGATTTCAGAAAACGGGCGTTGTTATGTATATACTATTTTTTTGTATGGAGAAAAGGTTTATACAACGTCTAATGACAATGCCGTGTTTCACGGACCGTGTACCCACTCATAAAGAGCTCATTTTCTGTCTCCGTTGCCAAATCTTGCATATATGAATAGATACACTGAATGTGTTTCCAGCTGTCTTATGTCCTGGTGCCGCTGACAAAAATATCTTTTCTCTCCTGGAGCTAAAATAGGTTAATGTTTCTTACATCCTCGGGCAACATTTGCAATATGCACAGCGTGTCCGGGGAAAGAATAACAACAATAACAACGACAACAACAACACGTGATAAAAGAATTATTACAGAAGTTGAAAATAAAACCAGTATATCAGTGAAAGAATGTTTATGATGAAAAGCTATATTTTAACCACTGGGTTACGTACAAAGACAAGCTTGGCTTTCACTCCAAAGTTTAGGAGATAACGTGGTGTAATCTGCACAGTAAATCCTTGCAGGCAAATCCGCATTCCTTCAGACCACACAATAAAGGTGTCGGCTGTTTCCAGCTTCCTGCTGGGGGGTTCTCCTTGTAGAGTCGGTGATGCGTATACTTCACAAATATTGACAAATTCATCCTAAGATTAGGAAATCCCTACCGTCACAATAACTGCGTCAACAGACACACAAAGCCTCGGGAACAATAGAGTACTGTATGTGTTCATCTCAGGGGACATAGGAAAAACAACGAATAACACACATACGGAAGACTGAACATTAATGAAAAAAACAACGAACAAAAACCAAATTATTTTTGCTTGTGAACTGACAAGAAATTCGACGTTTTAATTATCACCAATGGGGCTAAATGATAACGTTTTAGACATGGCAGTTTCTAGAAAGGGAACTTTTAACAGCAAATATGAAGGTCGGCCTCAGAGAATGAAGAAAATGAACACCTTCAAAATTTGATATGGTTTGTGCCGTAAAGAACACCTACAAAAACAACTTATCAATGTTAATAACAATTAACATGATGTCCGGGGAAAATGCGGTCGTCCTCTGACGTAACAGCCCAGTATTAAAGTAATAATTGTACATAATTAATGATAGAAATATATGACCTGGCCAAGCCTTAAGGAAACCCAAGAATACAGAGAAAGAAAACTCTGCAAAATGATCTATTTTTTTCTCTCACAGGGCAGGCTCATCACTTCAGCCTCTCTGCCGCGTGCTCACAAACAGCAGATGGGCCCTAGACATTGGCTTTCATTTGGGAAACTGCTTATATAAGAAAATATCTCGTGGGATGAAGTCTGTGTAACTTACGCCTAAGACATCTTCTGTCAACCCGCTAGTCATGCAAAATGGTCCGGCTTCGTATAGACGAGGCCTCCTGGTCTGTTGTCTCTCTATATACATTTAAAAAAATACTTTAATCGTGTTAAAAAAAAAATGACAAGAAACTCTATGTCGAAACCAAATCAACTGTCTCTTAGGTACAATTAACACAAAAACACCGTTATGCTGCACAGGGGATGTTAATATCTGAGCGTGCGATCACTCGCATGTAAAATACCACGTTCCCCTAACAACACGGCCTCTTCATCTTAATATCCCCCAACCGAGACACAGGATACCAAGACGGTTCAATTCGCCAAATTCCGTCCGCCGACTTGCGCGCGTATCATCCATGTCAACAATGCAACTATTCGCACCACACCCCTTTAAAATTGAACGAAAAAGACCAGTACCACAGAGCTCTGTGAGTAGTCCTGGCCGTGTTTATACGCGCGCAAGTCGTGGACATAGAGTGAAAAAAAGAATAGTCCGCCTCGGTGTTCGGTGTCTCGCATGGTAATAACCGCTCGGCTCTTAAAGAACACCGTTAAAAAAAAAAAGAAAAGAAAAGAAAAAAGTTACGTAAAAAAAACAACAAACAATTCCGAGACGCCATTGACAACACAGGACGCGGGCAGAATACAAGGCAAAGAACAACGAGGGAGGCGGTGAAGAGTCGGAAGTTATTAATCCCTCGTGACATCTCCGGCCATGAAGGATTCACTGAGTGTGAAATGGTGGGCGTGTCTGTTTGCCGGGGGCAATAAATATTTACCTCAAACTTTCCACAATCGCTCCAGATTTCCACGCGCCGCCGTCGTTACCGCATCTACCTGTCTTCGGGCGATCGTTAACTGCCGTGTGATAAAACACATCAGCCCTGAACCTCACACAATGAGAAATAATCTTATCTACCGCATGGCCCTTTTCAGAAATAAACGAACGTCTCAATGACTCACTGTTTGCTGCCAGCAGGTAATGCACAAGAACTCAACATCTTCTCTTCTGATTTTAAACAGAAAATACAATCGTTCAACAAAAGTGCAGAAATTCTGCTTTATTTCAGAAACAGCTGAGTTTGGATGTTATAGTAGAAAAGATTGACCCGATGTATATATATTTCAAGAATTATTGTTTGTATGATTATACAAAAGTGTCAATCGTATGTGCCTGAAGCTGACTTTTATTGGCCGTTACTCCTGACCAATCAAAAAATTGGTTATGCGTTCAAATTGTTCCGTTTTCATTCCCCTCCCCTCCCCCTCCCCAACACACACAGATTACCACCTCCATCTGGTATAGAATTACAGAATTATAGAGTAATGTCTGAATCACAAAGGCATATGTTATCCGTAATACTCCGCCATCTGGGCAGAAGATGTTGCTGTCAGAAACGATAAACTGGAAAATGATACCTGAGAGGTGAAAGGTGTAAATAGGCGTGGCTGTAGTTCATAATGCCCATGACCCGCAGCGGTAGGTAATCCATTATATTTTGACGGCCTGCAGGAGTGATATGGTGTGATAGATTCTAGTTTAATGTGTCAATCAATGCCATTAAATGTTTAACTCAAACTAATAATTTACAAGGCACACAACGGTCATGAAAAACTAAAAGAAAAAAGTGAACGAGTTGTCTGAAGAACTTCCACGTTGATTTAGAGGCAAGGTGCTCGCCTCTCATGCCGAAGGTACCGGGTTCGATCCCCAGTCGGTGCAGGCATGTTGGATTTTTTTTTTCGGAGACAAATTCCTGTTTCTGATCCTAGGGTAGATAGGATCGAGCACCTAGTCTTCTCGGATAAGGAGAAAAATTCGGGTTCCCCTGTGCACGTTGTGCGCGTTAAAGATACCTTGGCAGTTGAAAGTCGAGGAAGAACAGGCCGAGCATGGCCGCTCCTGGGCAAAATTCTAAAAAAAAACCCCACTAATCCCGACCACAAAAACATACAGAAACACCAACAAGAAAAATAAAAACAAGAAAAGTGAAATGTAAATGCCATTGGCAGCCAGCGAAACCTCCTAACATAAAGACCTAAAACTGAACAACCTCCTAACATAAAGACCTAAAACTGAAGAACCTCCTAACATAAAGACCTAAAACTGAAGAACCTCCTAACATAAAGACCTAAAACTGAAGAACCTCCTAACATAAAGACCTAAAACTGAAGAACCTCCTAACATAAAGACCTAAAACTGAAGAACCTCCTAACATAAAGACCTAAAACTGAAGAACCTCCTAACATAAAGACCTAAAACTGAAGAACCTCCTAACATAAAGACCTAAAACTGAAGAACCTCCTAACATAAAGACCTAAAACTGAAGAACCTCCTAACATAAAGACCTAAAACTGAAGAACCTCCTAACATAAAGACCTAAAACTGAAGAACCTCCTAACATAAAGACCTAAAACTGAAGAACCTCCTAACATAAAGACCTAAAACTGAAGAACCTCCTAACATAAAGACCTAAAACTGAAGAACCTCCTAACATAAAGACCTAAAACTGAAGAACCTCCTAACATAAAGACCTAAAACTGAAGAACCTCCTAACATAAAGACCTAAAACTGAAGAACCTCCTAACATAAAGACCTAAAACTGAAGAACCTCCTAACATAAAGACCTAAAACTGAAGAACCTCCTAACATAAAGACCTAAAACTGAAGAACCTCCTAACATAAAGACCTAAAACTGAAGAACCTCCTAACATAAAGACCTAAAACTGAAGAACCTCCTAACATAAAGACCTAAAAGTGAAGAACCTCCTAACATAAAGACCTAAAACTGAAGAACCTCCTAACATAAAGACCTAAAACTGAAGAACCTCCTAACATAAAGACCTAAAACTGAAGAACCTCCTAACATAAAGACCTAAAACTGAAGAACCTCCTAACATAAAGACCTAAAACTGAAGAACCTCCTAACATAAAGACCTAAAACTGAAGAACCTCCTAACATAAAGACCTAAAACTGAAGAACCTCCTAACATAAAGACCTAAAACTGAAGAACCTCCTAACATAAAGACCTAAAACTGAAGAACCTCCTAACATAAAGACCTAAAACTGAAGAACCTCCTAACATAAAGACCTAAAACTGAAGAACCTCCTAACATAAAGACCTAAAACTGAAGAACCTCCTAACATAAAGACCTAAAACTGAAGAACCTCCTAACATAAAGACCTAAAAGTGAAGAACCTCCTAACATAAAGACCTAAAACTGAAGAACCTCCTAACATAAAGACCTAAAACTGAAGAACCTCCTAACATAAAGACCTAAAACTGAAGAACCTCCTAACATAAAGACCTAAAACTGAAGAACCTCCTAACATAAAGACCTAAAACTGAAGAACCTCCTAACATAAAGACCTAAAACTGAAGAACCTCCTAACATAAAGACCTAAAAGTGAAGAACCTCCTAACATAAAGACCTAAAACTGAAGAACCTCCTAACATAAAGACCTAAAACTGAAGAACCTCCTAACATAAAGACCTAAAACTGAAGAACCTCCTAACATAAAGACCTAAAACTGAAGAACCTCCTAACATAAAGACCTAAAACTGAAGAACCTCCTAACATAAAGACCTAAAACTGAAGAACCTCCTAACATAAAGACCTAAAACTGAAGAACCTCCTAACATAAAGACCTAAAACTGAAGAACCTCCTAACATAAAGACCTAAAACTGAAGAACCTCCTAACATAAAGACCTAAAACTGAAGAACCTCCTAACATAAAGACCTAAAACTGAAGAACCTCCTAACATAAAGACCTAAAACTGAAGAACCTCCTAACATAAAGACCTAAAACTGAAGAACCTCCTAACATAAAGACCTAAAACTGAAGAACCTCCTAACATAAAGACCTAAAACTGAAGAACCTCCTAACATAAAGACCTAAAACTGAAGAACCTCCTAACATAAAGACCTAAAACTGAAGAACCTCCTAACATAAAGACCTAAAAGTGAAGAACCTCCTAACATAAAGACCTAAAACTGAAGAACCTCCTAACATAAAGACCT
The DNA here is from genome assembly GCA_963931925.1 of Onchidella celtica. Taxonomy (NCBI): domain Eukaryota; kingdom Metazoa; phylum Mollusca; class Gastropoda; order Systellommatophora; family Onchidiidae; genus Onchidella; species Onchidella celtica. Next base: position 95,802,556 of record OZ007567.1, on the reverse strand, counting down.
AAAACTGAAGAACCTCCTAACATAAAGACCTAAAACTGAAGAACCTCCTAACATAAAGACCTAAAACTGAAGAACCTCCTAACATAAAGACCTAAAACTGAAGAACCTCCTAACATAAAGACCTAAAACTGAAGAACCTCCTAACATAAAGACCTAAAACTGAAGAACCTCCTAACATAAAGACCTAAAACTGAAGAACCTCCTAACATAAAGACCTAAAACTGAAGAACCTCCTAACATAAAGACCTAAAACTGAAGAACCTCCTAACATAAAGACCTAAAACTGAAGAACCTCCTAACATAAAGACCTAAAACTGAAGAACCTCCTAACATAAAGACCTAAAACTGAAGAACCTCCTAACATAAAGACCTAAAACTGAAGAACCTCCTAACATAAAGACCTAAAACTGAAGAACCTCCTAACATAAAGACCTAAAACTGAAGAACCTCCTAACATAAAGACCTAAAACTGAAGAACCTCCTAACATAAAGACCTAAAACTGAAGAACCTCCTAACATAAAGACCTAAAACTGAAGAACCTCCTAACATAAAGACCTAAAACTGAAGAACCTCCTAACATAAAGACCTAAAAGTGAAGAACCTCCTAACATAAAGACCTAAAACTGAAGAACCTCCTAACATAAAGACCTAAAACTGAAGAACCTCCTAACATAAAGACCTAAAACTGAAGAACCTCCTAACATAAAGACCTAAAACTGAAGAACCTCCTAACATAAAGACCTAAAACTGAAGAACCTCCTAACATAAAGACCTAAAACTGAAGAACCTCCTAACATAAAGACCTAAAACTGAAGAACCTCCTAACATAAAGACCTAAAACTGAAGAACCTCCTAACATAAAGACCTAAAACTGAAGAACCTCCTAACATAAAGACCTAAAACTGAAGAACCTCCTAACATAAAGACCTAAAACTGAAGAACCTCCTAACATAAAGACCTAAAACTGAAGAACCTCCTAACATAAAGACCTAAAACTGAAGAACCTCCTAACATAAAGACCTAAAACTGAAGAACCTCCTAACATAAAGACCTAAAACTGAAGAACCTCCTAACATAAAGACCTAAAACTGAAGAACCTCCTAACATAAAGACCTAAAACTGAAGAACCTCCTAACATAAAGACCTAAAACTGAAGAACCTCCTAACATAAAGACCTAAAACTGAAGAACCTCCATGACGACAGCAGCGTGATTTGGTTGTATTCTTAGTGGAGTAATTAACCACTTTGTCTTTCCCCCCCCCTCCTCTTCCTTTCCTCATCACCCACCCCCTCCGCTGCGTGTTCCCCCCCCCCGCCCCTCCTCTTGTATCTGTCCCTCGGGGTGAGTCGCCCTGGCACGGAACAAATCCATCGATAAGATGTGGTCTTCCAATCAACATGCCTGCTTTAAATATTCATAGGTGATCGTGTGTGATTTCTGTCGTGTGCCCACTTCAAACCTTCCACAGGCCACGCTGATATAATAAAATTATGTCATAATATGTGAGTGCATCTGTTGTAATCGGGCTTTAGGTGAAAGACCAATTTCCTGAGACCTCTCCCCCCCCCCCCCCCAGGGAGAAGAAGTTTCAATGAAAATTGAGATTTGCTTATGATAATAATGAAAGTCTGGCCATTTTTCTACATGCACTTAAAATATCTACCTTGAAAGCGTCTTAGAAATATTTTATTTTGATTTTTTTTAAAGAGGTGTAAAAATTTCACGTTTGGTCCAGTATTGTCAGATCCACCCACGAATGTCATTATAATGATATGGCAAGGATCTAATGAGCATAAACATAATTTCTGTGAACAAACTCGCGATTGGCGCGTTCACTCAAAGATAAGAGGAACTCCTCCCTGGGAACTGATCTACACAAGATCTGGGGATCCATGGTCACTCCATCTTATATATTTTTCACCACATACTCCGTACACCTTATTGGTTTATTTCATGTGCACCACCAAAACTGAGGTAAGGTTGGCCGGGTTACCGTTGGGGCAGAGTCCCTACATCAAATCGACGTTGGCGCGATGTCGTTCCTAGTGGATCTACACAGGAGCGATGCCATTCCTACATGTAAACTTGCTGTCAGTCCTACACGTCGGATTTTCATAGACTTTCTGGCCAGGTAAGTATAATTGACTGTGAGTGGCTGAGTTTTCCTCATTATACATAATTATTGTAGATAGTAAAGAACGGTGAGAACAACTCTAAAATAGTGCCCAGCAGGTAATTAACTACATGTATTCACAACCATACCTCTATTATTGTGATGAGCCTCTATATAGCAACATTGAGTGTCTCTCTTCAAGAGCAGTTCATTTACAGTTTTGTCACGGGAACTTTAGCCCATTATTGCTATGGGGAGTTGAGATCTGAGATATCAGCCAATCTAAATAACATCAGTGATACCCCAGTTTATATCGGCCGTGAATCCACAGGTATACAAGAGTATTATTTGTTTGTGACAAGGAATAGCCACTCTTCATCACAATACGCCGAGCTGAAATTATCCGTACCAGCTGACGCCAAAGCATGGTACAGTAAATATCTGTTTTATACTTTACACGTATAGGGACTGTAAAGATAACCATCTTCAAAGCGTACACTGTGTCTCATATTTACATCATTTTGAATGTATTTCAATGGCTCGTTTGGTTTCTGAGTGTTAAAATGGTCTTTGGTCAATTTCATATTATAACTATACAGATGGAACTGGGGAATGTGACAGTCGTTTTGACCTACCCTAGAGAACTGGATAATCTAGAGAAAAAAAGCAAACACTTTCGTGATTCCTTCATAAATTCGAGTTTGAAGAGTACAGAAAATACAAACTGTCTTTGAAATTTTTCTGCAAGTTATAATTGATGTTTCAAATTTAGAAAGAAAATTTTTAATCTTGTAGACAGAAAGCACAGGCTGTCCCCGACAAAATCGATGTAATCCATCTAATAAACAACATTGTTGCCATTTCAGTCATTCCTTGCTCATCTCCCTCACAGTCACTTCAAAGAAAACTGTATTCTTAAAGTGTTCTTATATTCCTCCCCCTCCCTCCCTTTTTATTTCTTCAGATATTGCCAGATATAGATGTAGACCCGACCACAGAGAGATATAATATGTTGTGATTACAGAGACATCATGACCCAGATTACCAATTTGGGAAATGTCGGAATTCCCATCTTTCACTCCAGTTTTGCATTTGGATAATTTGTTTGTCGTGCAGCCAGCGTGCACAGGCTCTCTTTCATGTTTGTGTTATGGAAAGGGTTGTGGGGTGCGCTGATAATTATTGTAGGGGCGGGAGTAACGAAACGAGTTTTGGGAGAAGCATTTCTTTTTGTGGTGGCTGGTGGAGTTTCCGTTATTACTATGTGAGAGCGACAGTCATGACCGATCAAGGCAGACTCACACCTGTTATTATCATGACGCACGCAATGTTTAAGATATTAACTGTAAACATTGGATTTGTTTACTGGTAGGAATGCCAGTTTATAACATCCTATCTTCATTTTAATTTATTACTAACAGCAAAAAATCCCCAGGCAACTACCTGTAAGATTATTACACCGGTGCTTCTTCCCACCCACGTCTACGGTTTCCTTTCCTGCACGCAAGAAAACTGTCGCCGACATTGCAGGTGACTTTTCCATCACTAACTGCATTTCATAACATGGAGATTGTTATCTAAACAAAAGTTAATATGAATTTCAATTTTTGAGACTGCTTCTTCCATCTTGTATATACGTCATCCCATGGTCCAAGAGCTAGATATATAAGCAAACAGCTGCAAAAAGAAGCCGACACTCACTCCTTTTCGCCTTCAAAAATGAAAGTTAGAGCAGAGAGTTTACTTTTTATTTTCAATCCCAGCTTTAACCAATACTAAAATCCTTTCTGAGATTCATTTCTGGGATTATAAACTTTGGTCCTGGGAGTGGGTTTCCAGTGGTTTCCACCTGTAGAGTACAACAACAACTACTGCCACCAGCACTACTATTACTATTACTACCACTGCTGTTACCACTACCACTACCACTACTACTATTACTACAACTACTACTAATACTACCATTTTCATAACTATTGTAACCAATGGTATAACTGCCAGTACAACTACCTAGATATGTGACAGTACCACCAGTAATACAATATCACCATGATAAACTTCCAAAACCACATTAGAACTCACACCGACAGTGCCGCCCTAACGTTAAGCTATTGTAAAGGCTGCCAACAGTAAAAAAACAAATACATCAAAGGTTTTTCTCGTATATGGCGCAGTTTGGCACATCATATATACATTATTCAGTAGCGCCCCCCGTGCCAGAAGTGATACATTATTGAACATAACCAGCAGGCAAATTAAACACAGGAGGGCGAAACAAAAATTCAGTACACCATTAAAACGAATCTCAGTGATTGCCATTTCCATTGTAACATGTAACAGAATTGTAATACATCTTATCTACATGTGGTATTGCACTGTACAGATCAGTATCACATATCTCTCTTTCCACGCATCTGCATCTGTCCCGTACATGTTACGTTGACTTCGTTCTAGTAGATTCACCTCCAATCATCCGTGTTTTTTTGTTTTTTTTTTCATAGTAGTACATGGTGTATCCAGCATTACCCGGGATAAACCTGTGCTTCCACCTCTCTCTCTATGCCTTTTTTTCTTTCCTTCTATCTCTCTATCTCTCTTTGATCTAGAAAGTTCCCATAAAAAATTGAGTCCTGTTTCAGATGTCATGCATGCCCACCACCGCACCACACACTCGTTATAGAAAGGGAAGCTGCACCAGAATGAACGCATGTCAAACTCTCCTATTCGCCGGGCTTATCAGAGGGAGCAGAAACAAAATCACTGCA